>JAJDFG010000116.1:1227500-1315000 GCA_021039105.1 Scomber colias
TTAGCATTATGCTGCCGGACTTTTACATGATGTTTCAGAGCTATAAATAGCTACTTATCTGTTGTATTGTTAGCGACATGCTATTTTATGGCTATGAGAGACACTGTGATGTTTATTAACGTCC
The DNA here is from genome assembly GCA_021039105.1 of Scomber colias. Lineage (NCBI taxonomy): Eukaryota > Metazoa > Chordata > Actinopteri > Scombriformes > Scombridae > Scomber > Scomber colias. Next base: position 1,227,625 of record JAJDFG010000116.1, read on the forward strand.
GTTTTTATGTTAATAAAGTATGGCTTACAAGGTGAATTTAGGCTGTTATATTGGTTACCGTCTGTAGTCATCTCTCTCTGTGTGTGTGTGTGTGTGTGTGTGTGCCCGCTGCTGTTACACACACACACACAGTTGGTGACATGGAGGGTTTTTATTACTGCTCCTGGTTTGCTGTGTTTTACCTGCTTTCACACAGAGATTATTGATTGAGCGTATTTCTCTGAGTTATGTGGCTTATATATTTTTATGATGCTCGTTAGCATTTGTTAGCATTATGCTGCCGGACTTTTACATGATGTTTCAGAGCTATAAATAGCTACTTATCTGTTGTGTTATTAGCGACATGCTATTTTATGGCTATGAGAGACACTGTGATGTTTATTAACGTCCGTTTTTATGTTAATAAAGTATGGCTTACAAGGTGAATTTAGGCTGTTATATTGGTTACCGTCTGTAGTCGTGTGTGTGTGTGTGTGTGTGTGTCTGTCTGTGTGCGCTATTTTGGTGACATGGAGAGTTGTTTCTACTGCTCCTGGTTTGCTGTGTTTTACCTGCTTTATTGATTGAGTAACTTTGAGTGTATTTTTCTGAGTTATGTGGCTTATATATGAGTTATGATGGTCGTTAGCATTTGTTAGCATTATGCTGCCGGACTTTTACATGATGTTTCAGAGCTATAAATAGCTACTTATCTGTTGTATTGTTAGCGACATGCTATTTTATGGCTATGAGAGACACTGTGATGTTTATTAACGTCTGTTTTTATGTTAATAAAGTATGGCTTACAAGGTGAATTTAGGCTGTTATATTGATTACCGTCTGTACTCATCTGTGTGTGTGTGTGTGTGTGTGCCCGCTGCTGTTACACAGACACACACACACACACACACAGCTGGACTGTGATGGAGGAGCTTGATAAGTTATATTAAGCGATGCTTTATTTTGTGTGTGTTTTGATTGTGTAACTCTAAGTGTATTGTTAGCATTTGTTAGCATTATGCTGCCGGACTTTTACATGATGTTTCAGAGCTATAAATAGCAACTTATCTGTTGTATTGTTAGCGACAAGATGAATTTAAGCTGTTATATTGATTACAGACTTTAGTCACGTGTGTGTGTGTGTGGCACACCAGTGACATAGAGCGGAATTATTATTTTATTATTTATTTTATTATCATGATTATTATAATTATTTTGTTGTTGTTCTTCCTCCTGAAAGTTAGATTGGATGTTTATTGTGTGTTTGAGGAGCTTGGTTTATTCTGGATGGATATTTCTCTTCATGTGAAGCTGTTACAGCAGGGTTTAAACTGGCTGATATAATAAACGTGCTAAAAAAGGAAAGGGTATATATACATGTATTGATTGTTCTGTGTTTACTTAATGTAAATATAATTTATTTATGAAATGTTGTATTATTATTATTATTATTATTATTATTATTATCAGTGTAGGGACAGAGGACACACACACAGTGTTTTTGTTCAGTTAGTTAAATTGATATCAATCCTGTTAAACTGTGTCTTACTGTCACTTTGTAATTAGCATGTCCTTCTATGTTTAAAAGCTATGGTCTGTAAAAATGCACAAAAATATACATGGATGGTTACAGCTGTGTAACAGTTAATACTAAGGGTTCTGTTTATTGAGCTTAGTGCATTAAACTTGAGTCTACATACAGTCTCTGCTGCTTTGTTACTGATGTATATAAACTGTCTATTCATTCAGATGCCTCGTATGAAGTCCTTCCGCCGTTCCCAGGCCGCCAGGAGGCGAGTGGAGGAGCAGCGGATCGTCATGCTGGGTCCCCAGCAGCCTCCTTGTGACACCCTTGCACGTATGTAGCCAACTTTTATTTTAATGAATATTTTCCTTCATATGTGGAAGGTGTAAACTGTTTTGCAGTTTTCCTATTGGGAAAGTGTGTTGTGTTTTGGACATGTTGTAAATGATGTTTTTATCTTGGCTTCATCTAGGCCGTGGCACCGGCTGGCGCCACAAGGTGAGGAAGTGGCCGACCTCTGAGCTGACCGGCCGTCAGCACAAGTTGGTCCTTCCAGCTGATGCCCCCGACAAGAAGGTATTATTATTATTATTATTTATTTATTTATTTATTTATTTATTTTTAGAATTTAATAACAAACAATTTGATCCGAGGAGTAATTATTTCCATTATTTAAAAATATATATCTTGTGTTGTTTCAGTTGGTCCTTCTTGTCGGTGCCTCGCATCTGCGAAGCTTCGCAGATGGTGTGGTTCCGATGCCGGAGGGGTGCCTGTCCTTCGCTGTCATGTCGACGCCGGGGGCCTGTGCAGCTCAGTTGCGGACCGAGGTGCTGAACGCTACGGTACCTCGGGTCCCTGACTTGGTCTGTCTCATGGCTCCTAGCAACAACCTGACAGCGAGCCGGACAGTGGACGAGGGCCGGGCCGACTTCGCCAAGCTCCTGTGCACGGTCTGCACACGCTGGCCTAAGGTAAGCACATTTGTCATTACAATGATTATTATTGTGGTTATTATGATTGGTTGTATAATTATAACATGGAGGTGAGCTTGGTTTGGGCAGGTTGGGAAGGAGCAGCGCCAGGTGAGTTGATTGGTACAGTTGGACTAATTGACTAATCAAGCTCTCCTTTCACACTGTAGTAGGTGCTGGACAGCGTGGTGGCTGCACAGAGAGAGTGGAGGAGCACCGGAGCAGAAAAAGGCTGGCGAGTTGGTCGTTGCGGTGGAGAGCCCGGTGTAAAGCACCAGCACCTGAGAGCTGCGCAAGTTTATGTGTGGCAATAAAAAATGTTAATTGAACTGTGTCTGACTAAACTGTGTTGAGGGAATTTATAGTGGCAGCATCTTGTGCCACAAATGAATTTGATTGTGAAAAGACTTTTGTAATGAAATCTTTTATTTTATTTTATTTTTTCTAGGTGATCGTCATGGACTTCGTGCCGCGTTTGGTTGTGGATGAGGACCTCCAGGCCCACTTCCGGAACGCGTTCAGCCAGGTCGCTGCACGCATGGGTATGTTAAAAAAGAGAAAAAAATAGCCTTAATGTGAATTATGTTGTCTTTGAATATTTCAGTAATTAATGTTTTATTTCCTGTAGGTGTCCCGTACATCCATCTTGCGGACGACTTCCCCACGCGGCGTCTTGAGCTGTGGAGCAGAGACGGCGTAAGTAGTAGTACTACTGCTTTGTAGTTGAAATGTGACAACTTGGAGAGTCAAATTTCTGATGTGTAAATCGATTTTTTCATGTGTTGTTTTTGCAGATCCACTTGAGTGACAGCGCTGGTATGCGCATCCTTCGGGAGTCACTGTGGAGGGCCGCTCTTCTGCATCTGGCGACGCCGCCACCAGAGCCCAGGGTGTCTCCGAGGACCTCGCCAGGGACGCCTCGTCGCCTTCCACGAGTGGTCGTCAAGGGGGAGATTGTCGTTCCTCGGCAATCAGACCCCTTCGACTGGTCGCTCGTGGAACGGTGCAGAAAGGTAAGGATTTGATTTAGACTTTTTTTTTAAAGTAACATTATAACAATAAGGTTTGACTTGTAGCTGCAGTTGGTAACTTTGAGCAGAGAGAGGACTTAGCATCAAATTTGAAGAAGTACAACTGTCAGATCCCTCCCCCTCCCTCCCTGCTACACTCCTGCCTCCAAAGTCCCTCCCCCAGAGGAGGCTGACGTGCACGCGACCAAGTGATCGGTAATACATGAGCTACACTCCACACAGCTAGATATAACACGTTTACAGTGACTTTCACATGGCTATACCTTACCTAGAAACTGGGAGACATGAGCTTGACCGGCTCTGATTGGGTCTTTTTTGGGTCGTGGTGGATTCTGGCAATTTGCAGTAGGAGCAGTTTGTTTTTTACAGATGACTAGTTTCATGTAATGCTGTCTTTACATAGTGACAGTCTTAGCAAATATGACAAAGTTACTTTTATAAAACTTACCAACTGCAGCTTCAATCTGTTTAATACAAACTTTGGTCATTACAGAGGAGACGTTCCAGCGAGGAGTCGTGCAGCGCGGGTCGAAGTGGGAAGCTCCAGCAGGCGGTCAGTCTATTTGTGTTATGCTTTAACTTTATCATTGATATTTTTAGTGATCATATGTGTATTATATGTCAAAGCAAGTTGTCAGTAATAGTCTGTCTCCATTATTATTTCACAGCTGGAGGTGTCCTTCCCACTGAACCCGGTGCGGTTCAGCAGCGCGGTGATGGAGGCGATGGACAGGGTCGCTCCATCTGATCTCTCCAGCCCTGAGATGTGCACTGCGCCAGCCAGCAAGAAGGTAAGCTACATGCAAATGATATGTGTTGGTTGAGGCTTTCTAATGAATTAATTTCATTTCAAATTTGATGTTAATTAATATTTTCATGTTTTTCTTTTAGAAACCCCGCGTGGACCGTCAGCCCAAGGCAGCCACTTCCAAGAGGAGACGGGCTCGACAGCAGGTTAGTAATTGATGACATTTTTGTTTGTATTATGTTTGGAGTGAAACCATGAAGAAATGTGTGGATGGAGTTGGTCAATCATTTTTGGTTTTTCTCGTCTTCTAGGTGAAGGCTGTTGTCGAGGCTGCTCCTGTGGAAGTGGTCGTGACGCAGAGGGAGACTCCTGCTGCCTGCGTCACAGGTAAGATTGACCCTAGTTCTAATGCTGTCCTGAAACATGCAATGCACTTTGAGTTTGAAAACATGTTTTTTAACCATGTCACATGTGTCCTCAGAGTCATCGCTCCCCAGCCCCGTGGACGTGGTCGTGACGCAGAGGGAGACTCCGGCTGCCTGCGTCACAGGTAAGATTGACTCTAGTTCCTGATTAGCCTTAACGGTCATTTATTGATGGAGGTTGAAAACATGTTTGTTAACCATGTCACGTGTCCTCAGAGTCATCGCCCCCCAGCCCGATGGAGGAAGACTTCCCTAGATGCGTCAAAGGTAGGACAGATTTTGATTCTTCTAGTTCAGGTTCAGTGTGTTCGGACACTGGTGTTCCTACTGACCATGATGACTGTACATCTGCTAAGGTTAAATGGGTTAGGGGGAGCTTCCATCAGGGCAATGGTAGATTTAAATACCCAGGGCGTCAGTGTATGGCCATAGCTTTAGCAAGCTTGGCTAAACACACAGTCAGTAGTGTGTTCTCGTGGCGGCGTCGTGATTTAGATCATGTTCTCCATCTAGGTGATGACTTGTACGCGTTCTTGCGTGAGAACAACAGGATCGGTGGGACCTCTGAGTTCTTGTGTGTTCCTGAGTTGCCAGGACAACATGTTTTTGACGGGCAGCAGTTTACATTTGATTATGGTAGTGATTATGTTAGTGGTGTGGTCAATGTAGTTGATGGAGAACTGGTTGAGGCTGGTTGTCACACCTCTCTCCTAAATGGATTGGAGAGGATGCTTGATAACTATAGCACGTGCTTACTGACCCTGGGTTGTAATACTTGCGCGGTTATTAATCAGAATGGTAGATATGCTGTTGTTGATTCACATGCACGCAGCGCTGCTGGATTGGTAGGTGTTCATGGTAGAAGTATAGTTGCTTATTTTAGTTGTGTTAGAGACCTGCATGAGTATGTATGCAATCTGGCTGCATCACTCAATGCAAGTCATGAAGCTTTTGAGATCGCTGGTGTGCGTGTGTTTCATGTAGTGTTTGATGAGGCTCCTGCAGCTGATGCAGATGTAGCAGTTGTTAGTGATGATGCTACTGCAGATGAGGTCGTGTCTGTGATAGTTAGTGGGGATGCTCCTGCAGCTGATGCAGATGTAGTTAGTGGGGAGGCTCCTGCAGCTGATGCAGATGTTGTTAGTGGGGAGGCTCCTGCAGCTGATGCAGATGTAGTTAGTGGGGAGGCTCCTGCAGCTGATGCAGATGTTGTGTTTGTCGGTGATGGGACGTGCAAACAGCTGCAGTTTGATCCCCTTAGTAAGGAGGTTGCCCAGTTGGTTTGTAAACGGGTAAATGTAGAGTTTGAGAAGGTTGATGAGGTAGTGTCTGTAGGAGTAGGTTTGTTAGGGTCTCCTTGTAAGAAGGAGAACATAGTGGCTGATGGGAACTGTTTCTTTAGGGCAGTGTCTCTAGCTGTGAGTGGAACACAGAAGAGTCATAGGAGGATTAGACTAGCTGTTGTTAAACATCTAGAGAAGAATGCGTCACAATACAATAGCATTTTGAGAAGTGAGTATTCTTCAGTGGCAGATTATGTTAGGGAGTCAAAGATGAGCTATGTTGGCAGCTGGGCAACAGAGGTGGAAATTCAGGCAGCAGCAGATTGTTTAGGAGTTAATATCTTTACATTCTGTGATGGTAGATGGTTAGAATATAGCTGTAAGTTTAATGGTTTGTCTAGACAGGGGATTTATTTGGAAAATAGTAACGGTAACCATTATGAAGCGGTTGTTTGTGTTCATGAGCCTCATGAACTGAGTAGTTGTTATGGTTTGTGTAAAGTCAATAGCTCAGATTCTAAAGTTTATAATGTGAGACGTCGTAGTGTACAGAGTTGTTCTTTGGAACGTTCAGATTGTACAGGTGAAGATGGTAGTAGTTTTTCTAAATATTTGATGAAGAAGAAGAAATTTCAAAGGAAAACTGAATATCAGGAAAATGTGTTGTTTAGGCAGAGAATGAAGGAAATTAGTATTGAAAAGTATAGGAAAAATGTGGTTCATAGGCAGAGAGTTAAAGCAAAGAGTGTAGGGAAGTATAGGGAAAATGTGGTTCATAGGCAGAAAGTGAAGGAAATGAGTCAAAGAAAGTATCATGGGGACTCGGAACATAGAATTCGCGTTGTAGAAGGTAACAAGTTGAAGAGAGTAGACATAAAAGAGAAGCAGAAGCAGTTTGATTTTGTGATGGACCAGTTTTTGGATAAGGTTAAAGATGGTCCAGATTTTGTGTGTTCAGTTTGCCATAGATTGTTGTTTAGACGGCAGGTTGTAAATTGTAGGAAAGAGAATTACAACAAGAATAAGGCATTAGCTTCATTAGCAGATAAGTGTATTAGTGAGGACTATTTACACAAGTGTAGTAAGGACTGTGTAGTGCCGTGTCAGTGGTTAGATTCAGCGAGAGGTCAGTTGTGGATTTGTCACACGTGTCATAGTAAGCTTAATAATGGTGTACTGCCACCTGAGAGTTCAGTTAATAATTTGAAACTTGATCCTATTCCACCGGAGTTGGCGTGTTTGAATAGTTTAGAGCAGCATTTGATAGCGTTACACATACCGTTTATGAAGATGTTGGCTCTGCCTAAGGGAGGTCAGAATGGAGTGCATGGTCCGGTGACATGTGTTCCTGCCAACATAGTGGAGACCAGTAAATTGTTGCCGCGCTCCAATATGGAGGGATCTTTGCTGCTTGTAAAACTGAAGCGTAAGTTGACGTATAAAGGTCATTATGAGTATCAGTTTGTGGATACTATGCGTGTTAGGAAGGCGTTGCAGTTTTTAAAGGAAACAAACGTGTATTATAAAGACGTTGATTTTAATGAGGAGTGGCTAAATGCATTTCTTAGGGAAGAAGATGAGGCAGTTGTTGAACCGGAGGTTAGTGTTAATGCAGAAACTGGGGAAGATGAAGACGTGTCAGATGAGCTTTTACATGATAGGCAGCAGCATTGTATGTTTCAGGACACGTGTTTTATGCCTGTTGACATAGGTCAGGAAACATTAGATCAATATTATGAGGGTGTGTTGAATGTTGCGCCTGCAGAAGGTAACAATCCTGTTAAGTTACTTTCTGATCAGGAAAATGAGGCTAAATGTTTCCCAGTGTTGTTTCCTCTAGGTGGTAAAACATATCATGACAGTAGGTCTAGTCGTTTAACATTGTCTCGGTATTTGAATAACAGGATTTTGCATGCTGACGGTAGGTTTTCTAGAAATGTAGAGTATATTTTTTTTGGTCAGTACATGTCTGAGGTTCAGCAGGTTGTGTCGAACGTGTCAATCGCCCTGCGGAAAGGTAAGGGGCGTCCTTCTAAGAAGGTAGGTGGTCAAAGTGTAAGGGACTTAATAAACGATGAAGAGTCCATGAAAAAGTTGTTGGAGTTTGATGACGGGTATCGTTTTCTGAAGCCGATCCGAGGTACCCCGGCTTTTTGGCAGGAAGCCCAGCGTGGGTTAGTTGCGTCTGTCCGTCAGCTTGGTCTGCCTACTTGGTTTTGTTCATTTTCTTCTGCAGATTTGAGATGGACTAATTTACTAGGTAGCATTTTGAAACAGGAAGGTAGGACTCAGACTGCAGAAGATTTAGAGTGGGCAGACAAGTGTGAGTTACTGCGTCGTAATCCGGTCACTGCAGCGAGAATGTTTGATTATCGCTGGCATGTGTTTTTGAGGGAGGTCCTTATGTCCCCCTCCAATCCAATCGGTAAAATTGTCGATTTCTTTTATAGGGTAGAATTTCAGCAGCGCGGTTCACCACATGTACATTGCTTGTTTTGGATCGAAAACGCACCTAAAATTGATGAAAACACGGACGAAGAAGTAGTCGAATTTATTGATAAATATGTGACATGCGAGTTACCGGCACAAGATGAGACATTATTGGACATTGTCACATCTGTACAGCAACACTCAAAGCGACATTCTAAAACTTGTAAAAAGAAAAGCACGGCTTGTCGTTTCAATTTTCCAAAAGTGCCATCCACTCGTACATTCATTTCTCGTAGTCCATCAGGGGAAGAACTAAAAAATAAATGTAAGTGCGAGGAATCCGCAGCGTGTACATGTGGTAAACGAAACATGAAAAAACCAGATCTCATGAAAAGAGATTACGCAGAAGATATAGTGGGACGTATTAAGGCAGCTGTATTAAAGGAGGAAAATAGTAACCTCACTGTTGAGGAGTTGTGGCAGCGTTTAGGGATTAGTCAAGCTACGTTTGAGGCTGCGTATAAACGTATCGCCAAAAAGACAACGGTAGTCTTGAAGAGGCAGGTTAATGAAGTCTGGATTAACCAGTATAGTAAGCCGCTGTTGAAATGTTGGAATGCCAATTTAGACGTCCAATTTGTAGTAGACGCGTACGCTTGTATAGTTTATATTATTTCTTATATCTCTAAGGCAGAGAGAGACATAGGATTGTTGTTAGGGAACGCCCAAAGGGAGGCGTCAAAGGACGGGAACGTTAGTGCCAAAGAGGCTTTGAAAAGTTTAGGTAGTGTTTATCTGCACAATAGAGATGTGAGTGCTCAGGAAGCTGTCTATAGGTTAAGTGGCATGCACCTGAAGGAGTTCTCTAGGAAGGTTGTATTTATACCTACAGGGGACAATATAGTTAAGATGAGTCTTCCTATAAGTATATTGAGGGATAAGGCAGAGTCTTCAGATTGTAATGTAGATGACATCTGGATGACGAGTATAATTGATAGGTATAAGAATAGGCCTAGCGATAGTACATTTAATGATATGTGTATAGCCACATTTGCGTCAGAGTATCGTGTGTTAGCTAGAAATGAGAAATGTAAGGATCGTATTCAATTGAAAAATGATTGCGGATTTGTCGCTAAAAGAACAAATACTGAACCTGCAGTAATTAGATATGCGCGCTTTTCGGAGACTAAAACTCCAGAATTATTTTATCAGAGTATCCTGCAGTTGTTCTTGCCGTATCGTTCCGATAAGCAATTAAAGCCGAAGAAATTTGAAACATACGGAGGGTTTTATAACGATGCGCGTGTTAGGTTTAGTGATAGGACGATGCATTCGGTTAAGGATGTCGTAGATTTAAATCGAAGCAAATTTGAAATTAATGCCGACGAGTTGGACGAGATACTGGAAAATATAGCACTAGATGGTGTAGCAGAAGATGCCTGGGGTGAATTGTGCCCAGAGCAGGAAGTAGAGAGGTTAGAGTGTAAGCAGGAAGAGGAAGAGAGAAAGAAAGGGCAGGTTTTAGATGGTGATGATGATGTTGATCATGAAAACGTCCCAGACTTAGCGGTGTGTAGGGAACAGGTAGTGAATATAGAAAAAAGGAATAACATTATGTGTAGGACTGATGGCTTGGCTCTTATTAGGTCTTTAAATGAGACTCAGCGGTGTGTTTTCTATCAGGTGAGGCAGTGGTGTTTAGATAGGGTTAGAGGGAAGAAGCCACATCCCTTTCATGTATTTGTTACAGGTGGTGCAGGGACAGGAAAGAGCCATTTAATTAAAGCCATTCAGTATGAGGCTATGAGGTTGTTGTCAACAGTCTGTCGTCAACCTGACAATATTTGTGTCTTGTTAACAGCTCCTACAGGGATTGCTGCTTACAATTTACATGGAACAACCATTCATCACACATTTAGCATTGGCAAAGATGTTCGCCTTCCCTACGTACCTTTGGGTGAGGAAAAGGTGAACTCTTTGCGTGCTAAATATAGTGATCTTCAAATTTTGATTATAGATGAAATATCGATGGTTGATCACAGACTGTTGACGTATGTTCATAGTAGGTTGAGACAGATTAAACAGACTGGTGATTTGGCTCCGTTTGGGAACGTGTGTGTTATAGCTGTAGGAGATTTTTTCCAGTTGCCTCCAGTTAGAGGGAAACCTCTTTATGAAGAGGAACTTGGAGTCAACCTGTGGTCGAGCCTTTTTAAGGTTGTCGAGTTGACAGAAGTAGTTAGGCAAAAAGATGGTGAGTTTGCGTCGTTGTTAAATCGGGTTAGAACTCGTTCAAAAGGGACGGCAATGTTGAATAGCGACATTGAAATATTAAAGCGTTGTGAAACCGGTGAAGTCAGCTCAGCTTTACACATTTTTCCGACGAATAGACAAGTAAATGAGCACAATGATGAAGAACTGTTGAAGACATGTCCTGAGTATGAGGAAATAGAGGCTCAGGACTATGTCAATGATAAAAAAACAGGTGAGTTAGTGTTGAAGAGTGGCCATCACACAAAGACATATAACACGTGTTTAGCCCAAGTGTTGTCATTAGGTAAGGGTGCACGTGTTATGTTGTGTAAAAATGTGGATGTGTCAGATGGTCTAGTTAATGGTGTGTGTGGCTTTGTGACAGATATAGTTCATTTAGAAAAGAAAAAGTTTCCTCACAGAGTGTTTGTTAAATTTGATGATGATAATGTTGGTGCTCAGAGGAGGAAACAGTGTGCTAGTAGTTTGTTAGTTGTAGCGGGTTCCATCGGTATTGAAGCAGAGGAAGAGAGGGTGACTAAAAAAGGTGGCATGCGTCGTCAGTTTCCACTTAGACTTGCGTGGGCGTGTACTGTACATAAGGTACAGGGTATAACTGTAGATAGTGCTGTGGTGTGTCTGAAGAAGGTGTTTTCTGCAGGTCAGGCGTATGTGGCCTTAAGTCGTGTTAGAAGTTTGTCAGGGTTGGTGATTCAAGACTTTGATGATAAGGCCATTTATTGTAAGGATAACATTAAGGATGCTATGCAGAGTATGCCCCAATATTTGATAGGAAATAACATTAGGCACAAATTGGATACAAATACATTCAATGTTTTTTTGATGAATGTACAAAATCTAACTAAACATATATCAGATTTGGCTTCATGTACACAGCATTTACAGCTTAACTGTATTGCTGTGACAGAAACATGGCTACCTGCTGCATCTACAGAAGCAGTAAACATCGAGGGCTTCACTTTTCACAGTAGTCCTCGAAGTTTATCTTATAACAGTGACCATCCAGCACTGATTGCACTGCAAGGACAACAACATGGTGGTGTTGGCTTGTACAGTGCACACAATTTGGCCTCTAATATTATCACAATGCCACCATTCAATTTAGAATGTATAGTTTATAATTGGCTAGAATATAATCTATTAGTAGCAGTTATTTATCGGCCACCGTCATATCCCATGTCTCTGTTTAAAGAACACTTAGGGAAATTACTTGATTGGCTACATCCTAAAAGTAACAATATTGCAGTCATGGGAGATTTTAATGACGATCTCTTGAAATCATCAAGTATCTGCAAACTTCTAACAGACAAAGGGTTTGGTCAGTTAGTAACGCAGGCGACAACAGAGCAAGGGACGTTGATAGATCATGTTTATGTTAATACATCAGATTATGAAGTTGAGTGTGAGGTTGTGCCTGCATATTTTAGTGATCATGAGGCGATTGTTTGCAGTTTTAAATGTAGAAATGTATAAATAGGAAGAGTTGTCGTAGTAACTATAGGTTGTGGTGTTTAGGTAAGTGTTTCTGGTATCAGGTAGAATGGATTGCGCGTTAGTTGATCATGTGTGGAATATTTTTATAATCATAATAATGTATCAGACTAATAGGTGGTTGGTTAGTTGTAGACTTGTAATTAGTGGTCATTATAGTTGTAGATGTCAGTCTTGTGGTCAGCTGTATGTTCTGTAATGCTTTAATGTATACAACATGGGTCAAAAAGATTTTTATTTTGATGAACAATTGAAATTGTCAGAAATCATGAATTATATAGATTTTTTTTTTTTTAAATGTAGGAAATGACCCATGGTGTGCATTAGAGGATGTTTGCATGGCTTTATCTATGTTGTATGTGATGTTGTGTTTTGTTATGTTATTTATTATATTATTATTTATTATGTTGTAAATTAAAAAATAGGTTTTCTTTTTCCTACATTACAACAGCATTTAGAACATGTATTGATAAATATTTGGCTCATTGAACCATTTACTCAAAACTGCACACACCACAAACTTTTCACATTTGTTGAACAAATAACTTGTAGTTGTCATTTTGACATATAATAAAATGCTGTTGCTAATGTAGGTTTTGCTTTACCTACCATGTTCAGACTAAAAGCAAAAGGCACTGGTAATGGTACTCCTGGTTTATACTGGGATGGGGTTCGATTCCCTGCGGTGCCCTGCTGATTGGTTTGGTATTTACATGAAAGGTTCAGTTCATTGTCTCCAACAACTGTCATTAACTTCCATAACGCTGTCAAAACTCAATCTGTCTCCTGTAGTTGTGCTTTCTCCTCTGTCTCCTCTCTTGTCCTGTCACTTTCTGCAGAAGGAGTGGAGATGGGTGTCCAGGAGTCAGCCCACCAGCTGTCATCAGTTATGATTAGTTCTGTATCACAAGATCATAGACTCTGTTGATACAGACAGTCATGCCTTCCAGTTCTTGTTGACTATTTTATTGTTCTGTCAGTAATGCACCTTGTCGATTTCTTTTATAGGGTAGAATTTCAGCAGCGCGGTTCACCACATGTACATTGCTTGTTTTGGATCGAAAACGCACCTAAAATTGATGAAAACACGGACGAAGAAGTAGTCGAATTTATTGATAAATATGTGACATGCGAGTTACCGGCACAAGATGAGACATTATTGGACATTGTCACATCTGTACAGCAACACTCAAAGCGACATTCTAAAACTTGTAAAAAGAAAAGCACGGCTTGTCGTTTCAATTTTCCAAAAGTGCCATCCACTCGTACATTCATTTCTCGTAGTCCATCAGGGGAAGAACTAAAAAATAAATGTAAGTGCGAGGAATCCGCAGCGTGTACATGTGGTAAACGAAACATGAAAAAACCAGATCTCATGAAAAGAGATTACGCAGAAGATATAGTGGGACGTATTAAGGCAGCTGTATTAAAGGAGGAAAATAGTAACCTCACTGTTGAGGAGTTGTGGCAGCGTTTAGGGATTAGTCAAGCTACGTTTGAGGCTGCGTATAAACGTATCGCCAAAAAGACAACGGTAGTCTTGAAGAGGCAGGTTAATGAAGTCTGGATTAACCAGTATAGTAAGCCGCTGTTGAAATGTTGGAATGCCAATTTAGACGTCCAATTTGTAGTAGACGCGTATGCTTGTATAGTTTATATTATTTCTTATATCTCTAAGGCAGAGAGAGACATAGGATTGTTGTTAGGGAACGCCCAAAGGGAGGCGTCAAAGGACGGGAACGTTAGTGCCAAAGAGGCTTTGAAAAGTTTAGGTAGTGTTTATCTGCACAATAGAGATGTGAGTGCTCAGGAAGCTGTCTATAGGTTAAGTGGCATGCACCTGAAGGAGTTCTCTAGGAAGGTTGTATTTATACCTACAGGGGACAATATAGTTAAGATGAGTCTTCCTATAAGTATATTGAGGGATAAGGCAGAGTCTTCAGATTGTAATGTAGATGACATCTGGATGACGAGTATAATTGATAGGTATAAGAATAGGCCTAGCGATAGTACATTTAATGATATGTGTATAGCCACATTTGCGTCAGAGTATCGTGTGTTAGCTAGAAATGAGAAATGTAAGGATCGTATTCAATTGAAAAATGATTGCGGATTTGTCGCTAAAAGAACAAATACTGAACCTGCAGTAATTAGATATGCGCGCTTTTCGGAGACTAAAACTCCAGAATTATTTTATCAGAGTATCCTGCAGTTGTTCTTGCCGTATCGTTCCGATAAGCAATTAAAGCCGAAGAAATTTGAAACATACGGAGGGTTTTATAACGATGCGCGTGTTAGGTTTAGTGATAGGACGATGCATTCGGTTAAGGATGTCGTAGATTTAAATCGAAGCAAATTTGAAATTAATGCCGACGAGTTGGACGAGATACTGGAAAATATAGCACTAGATGGTGTAGCAGAAGATGCCTGGGGTGAATTGTGCCCAGAGCAGGAAGTAGAGAGGTTAGAGTGTAAGCAGGAAGAGGAAGAGAGAAAGAAAGGGCAGGTTTTAGATGGTGATGATGATGTTGATCATGAAAACGTCCCAGACTTAGCGGTGTGTAGGGAACAGGTAGTGAATATAGAAAAAAGGAATAACATTATGTGTAGGACTGATGGCTTGGCTCTTATTAGGTCTTTAAATGAGACTCAGCGGTGTGTTTTCTATCAGGTGAGGCAGTGGTGTTTAGATAGGGTTAGAGGGAAGAAGCCACATCCCTTTCATGTATTTGTTACAGGTGGTGCAGGGACAGGAAAGAGCCATTTAATTAAAGCCATTCAGTATGAGGCTATGAGGTTGTTGTCAACAGTCTGTCGTCAACCTGACAATATTTGTGTCTTGTTAACAGCTCCTACAGGGATTGCTGCTTACAATTTACATGGAACAACCATTCATCACACATTTAGCATTGGCAAAGATGTTCGCCTTCCCTACGTACCTTTGGGTGAGGAAAAGGTGAACTCTTTGCGTGCTAAATATAGTGATCTTCAAATTTTGATTATAGATGAAATATCGATGGTTGATCACAGACTGTTGACGTATGTTCATAGTAGGTTGAGACAGATTAAACAGACTGGTGATTTGGCTCCGTTTGGGAACGTGTGTGTTATAGCTGTAGGAGATTTTTTCCAGTTGCCTCCAGTTAGAGGGAAACCTCTTTATGAAGAGGAACTTGGAGTCAACCTGTGGTCGAGCCTTTTTAAGGTTGTCGAGTTGACAGAAGTAGTTAGGCAAAAAGATGGTGAGTTTGCGTCGTTGTTAAATCGGGTTAGAACTCGTTCAAAAGGGACGGCAATGTTGAATAGCGACATTGAAATATTAAAGCGTTGTGAAACCGGTGAAGTCAGCTCAGCTTTACACATTTTTCCGACGAATAGACAAGTAAATGAGCACAATGATGAAGAACTGTTGAAGACATGTCCTGAGTATGAGGAAATAGAGGCTCAGGACTATGTCAATGATAAAAAAACAGGGGAGTTAGTGTTGAAGAGTGGCCATCACACAAAGACATATAACACGTGTTTAGCCCAAGTGTTGTCATTAGGTAAGGGTGCACGTGTTATGTTGTGTAAAAATGTGGATGTGTCAGATGGTCTAGTTAATGGTGTGTGTGGCTTTGTGACAGATATAGTTAATTTAGAAAAGAAAAAGTTTCCTCACAGAGTGTTTGTTAAATTTGATGATGATAATGTTGGTGCTCAGAGGAGGAAACAGTGTGCTAGTAGTTTGTTAGTTGTAGCGGGTTCCATCGGTATTGAAGCAGAGGAAGAGAGGGTGACTAAAAAAGGTGGCATGCGTCGTCAGTTTCCACTTAGACTTGCGTGGGCGTGTACTGTACATAAGGTACAGGGTATAACTGTAGATAGTGCTGTGGTGTGTCTGAAGAAGGTGTTTTCTGCAGGTCAGGCGTATGTGGCCTTAAGTCGTGTTAGAAGTTTGTCAGGGTTGGTGATTCAAGACTTTGATGATAAGGCCATTTATTGTAAGGATAACATTAAGGATGCTATGCAGAGTATGCCCCAATATTTGATAGGAAATAACATTAGGCACAAATTGGATACAAATACATTCAATGTTTTTTTGATGAATGTACAAAATCTAACTAAACATATATCAGATTTGGCTTCATGTACACAGCATTTACAGCTTAACTGTATTGCTGTGACAGAAACATGGCTACCTGCTGCATCTACAGAAGCAGTAAACATCGAGGGCTTCACTTTTCACAGTAGTCCTCGAAGTTTATCTTATAACAGTGACCATCCAGCACTGATTGCACTGCAAGGACAACAACATGGTGGTGTTGGCTTGTACAGTGCACACAATTTGGCCTCTAATATTATCACAATGCCACCATTCAATTTAGAATGTATAGTTTATAATTGGCTAGAATATAATCTATTAGTAGCAGTTATTTATCGGCCACCGTCATATCCCATGTCTCTGTTTAAAGAACACTTAGGGAAATTACTTGATTGGCTACATCCTAAAAGTAACAATATTGCAGTCATGGGAGATTTTAATGACGATCTCTTGAAATCATCAAGTATCTGCAAACTTCTAACAGACAAAGGGTTTGGTCAGTTAGTAACGCAGGCGACAACAGAGCAAGGGACGTTGATAGATCATGTTTATGTTAATACATCAGATTATGAAGTTGAGTGTGAGGTTGTGCCTGCATATTTTAGTGATCATGAGGCGATTGTTTGCAGTTTTAAATGTAGAAATGTATAAATAGGAAGAGTTGTCGTAGTAACTATAGGTTGTGGTGTTTAGGTAAGTGTTTCTGGTATCAGGTAGAATGGATTGCGCGTTAGTTGATCATGTGTGGAATATTTTTATAATCATAATAATGTATCAGACTAATAGGTGGTTGGTTAGTTGTAGACTTGTAATTAGTGGTCATTATAGTTGTAGATGTCAGTCTTGTGGTCAGCTGTATGTTCTGTAATGCTTTAATGTATACAACATGGGTCAAAAAGATTTTTATTTTGATGAACAATTGAAATTGTCAGAAATCATGAATTATATAGATTTTTTTTTTTTTAAATGTAGGAAATGACCCATGGTGTGCATTAGAGGATGTTTGCATGGCTTTATCTATGTTGTATGTGATGTTGTGTTTTGTTATGTTATTTATTATATTATTATTTATTATGTTGTAAATTAAAAAATAGGTTTTCTTTTTCCTACATTACAACAGCATTTAGAACATGTATTGATAAATATTTGGCTCATTGAACCATTTACTCAAAACTGCACACACCACAAACTTTTCACATTTGTTGAACAAATAACTTGTAGTTGTCATTTTGACATATAATAAAATGCTGTTGCTAATGTAGGTTTTGCTTTACCTACCATGTTCAGACTAAAAGCAAAAGGCACTGGTAATGGTACTCCTGGTTTATACTGGGATGGGGTTCGATTCCCTGCGGTGCCCTGCTGATTGGTTTGGTATTTACATGAAAGGTTCAGTTCATTGTCTCCAACAACTGTCATTAACTTCCATAACGCTGTCAAAACTCAATCTGTCTCCTGTAGTTGTGCTTTCTCCTCTGTCTCCTCTCTTGTCCTGTCACTTTCTGCAGAAGGAGTGGAGATGGGTGTCCAGGAGTCAGCCCACCAGCTGTCATCAGTTATGATTAGTTCTGTATCACAAGATCATAGACTCTGTTGATACAGACAGTCATGCCTTCCAGTTCTTGTTGACTATTTTATTGTTCTGTCAGTAATGCACCTTTCTGAAGACCTGCTTCTTCATGTTTGCAGTCTCCTAGTTACCTTCCTGCAATAAAACTATTTTAAAACCAGTTACAACCTCCTGCCTCTGTTTTTTTGCACTAGGGTTAACACACCCCTTAACACCCAGTCTTCACAATATGGCATCGTCAAGGTCTTAAGACTGTCCTGATGAAATTTCAGTTTCCAGTCTGTTTATCTGGCTAGGCACAGGCCATAACATTACATATCCATATTTAAGTTCCATGAAAGGTCATATTGTTTTCATTCAGTTCATTGTCTCCAACAACTGTCAACTGTCATTAACTTCCATAACACTGAAATACCTAAGTTCGTTCAAATACGATGTGTGGAAATCGCCAAAAAAATGCAAATTCATTTAAAAATGGCTGCCTTCCTTTTGGAGTGAGTGTATGGGTCCAAGAGACTTTTTAGTGCGTCTTTACACAATACATATGTCTACCGAATTTCATTTGTCTATGTCAATCTGGAGGGTGGTGCTCAATTTTTTTATTTTCTAGGGGGCGCTATTGAGACATTTTGCCTTTTGAGGATATGGGTCCAAGAGACTTTTATATATATACCAAAGTTTATTAATCTAAGTACATCTGGAGGGAGGGTGCAGTACACTCATTTGGCCAGCAGTTCCTGTTTAATGGCGAAATGTCAAAATTCCTCACATCGCCACGAAGCAACCAAATCCATAATCAGAAAGTTTTTGATAACTTTTCATCTCCAATGTGTGAAGATGTTTTTGAGTGAATTTGAAGTCGGTCGGATTAAATCTCAAGGACAAGTTCGTTAAAGTACGTGGCGAGGAAAACACCAAAATGGTGCCAAAAATGTAAATTCTATACAAAATGGCCGACTTCCTGTTGGAGTGAGGGTATGGGTCCAAGAGACTTTTTAGTGCGTCTTTACACGATACATATGTGTACCAAATTTCGTTCATCTACGTCAATCTTGAGGGAGGGGCTCAATTTTAAAATTTTCTATTGGGTGCAGTACCCCCATTTGGCCAGCAGTTCCTGTTTAATGGCAAAACATCAAAATTCCTCACATCGCCACGAAGCAACCAAATCCATAATCAGAAAGATTTTGATAACTTTTCACTCCAATGCCTCAAGATGTTTCTGAGTGAATTTGAAGTTGGTCGGATTAAATCTCTAGGACAAGTTTGTTAAAGTACGAGGCATCAAAAACGCTAAAATCGCACATATTTTTCAAAATGGCCGACTTCCTGTTGGAGTGACATCATGTGTCCAAGAGAGTTTTTGGTGCGTCTTTACAAGATACATATGTGTACCGAATTTCGTTTGTCTATGTCAATCTGACTTGAGGGGCTCAATTTTTTTTCAATTTTCAAGGGGGCGCTATTGTATCCAGTAGGTGGTGCTATGGAGCTGACACAGTATTGATGCATATACGTGTTCAGGGCGGGACCCTCTACATGCGTGATTAATTTGGTGTAGATCGGACGATGTCTGTAGGAGTTATAAGGACTTCCTGTTTAATGGCGAAGGATCGAATGGCGAAGGAAATTGTCGGCGCCGCCACGGCCAAACCGGATCCCTAATCAGAAAGTTTTTGATAACTTTTCATCTCCAATGTGTCAAGATGTTTCTGAGTGAATTTGAAGTCGGTCGGATTAAATCCCTAGGACAAGTTCGTTAAAGTACGAGGAGTGGAAAACGCCAAAATCGCACATATTTTTCAAAATGGCCGACTTCCTGTTGGAGTGACGTCATGGGCCCCACAGACTTTTTTGTGCGTCTGGACATGATACATATATATACCAAATTTCGTTCATGTACGTCAATCTTGAGGGAGGGGCTCAATTTTAAAATTTTCTATTGGGTGCAGTACCCCCATTTGGCCAGCTGTTCCTGTTTAATGGCGAAACATCAAAATTCCTCACATCGCCACGAAGCAACCAAATCCCTAATCAGAAAGATTTTGATAACTTTTCATCTCCAATGTCTCAAGATGTTTCTGAGTGAATTTGAAGTCGGTCGGATTAAATCCCTAGGACAAGTTCGTTAAAGTACGAGGCATCAAAAACGCCAAAATCGCACATATTTTTCAAAATGGCCGACTTCCTGTTGGAGTGACATCATGGGTCCAAGAGACTTTTTGGTGCGTCTTTACAAGATACATATGTGTACCGAATTTCGTTTGTCTATGTCAATCTGACTTGAGGGGCTCAATTTTTTTTCAATTTTCAAGGGGGCGCTATTGTATCCAGTAGGTGGCGCTATGGAGCTTACACAGTATTGATGGATAGACGTGTTCAGGGAAGGACCCTCTACATGCGTGATTAATTTGGTGTAGATCGGACGATGTCTGTAGGAGTTATAAGGACTTCCTGTTTAATGGCGAAGGATCGAATGGCGAAGGAAATTGTCGGCGCCGCCACGGCCAAACCGGATCCCTAATCAGAAAGTTTTTGATAACTTTTCATCTCCAATGTCTCAAGATGTTTCTGAGTGAATTTGAAGTCGGTAGGATTAAATCCCTAGGACAAGTTCGTTAAAGTACGAGGAGTGGAAAACGCCAAAATCGCACATATTTTTCAAAATGGCCGACTTCCTGTTGGAGTGACGTCATGGGCCCCACAGACTTTTTTGTGCGTCTGGACATGATACATATATATACCAAATTTCGTTCATGTACGTCAATCTTGAGGGAGGGGCTCAATTTTAAAATTTTCTATTGGGTGCAGTACCCCCATTTGGCCAGCTGTTCCTGTTTAATGGCGAAACATCAAAATTCCTCACATCGCCACGAAGCAACCAAATCCCTAATCAGAAAGATTTTGATAACTTTTCATCTCCAATGTCTCAAGATGTTTCTGAGTGAATTTGAAGTCGGTCGGATTAAATCCCTAGGACAAGTTCGTTAAAGTACGAGGCATCAAAAACGCCAAAATCGCACATATTTTTCAAAATGGCCGACTTCCTGTTGGAGTGACGTCATGGGTCCAAGAGACTTTTTGGTGCGTCTTTACAAGATACATATGTGTACCGAATTTCGTTTGTCTATGTCAATCTGACTTGAGGGGCTCAATTTTTTTTCAATTTTCAAGGGGGCGCTATTGTATCCAGTAGGTGGCGCTATGGAGCTTACACAGTATTGATGGATAGACGTGTTCAGGGAAGGACCCTCTACATGCGTGATTAATTTGGTGTAGATCGGACGATGTCTGTAGGAGTTATAAGGACTTCCTGTTTAATGGCGAAGGATCGAATGGCGAAGGAAATTGTCGGCGCCGCCACGGCCAAACCGGATCCCTAATCAGAAAGTTTTTGATAACTTTTCATCTCCAATGTCTCAAGATGTTTCTGAGTGAATTTGAAGTCGGTAGGATTAAATCCCTAGGACAAGTTCGTTAAAGTACGAGGAGTGGAAAACGCCAAAATCGCACATATTTTTCAAAATGGCCGACTTCCTGTTGGAGTGACGTCATGGGCCCCACAGACTTTTTTGTGCGTCTGGACATGATACATATATATACCAAATTTCGTTCATGTACGTCAATCTTGAGGGAGGGGCTCAATTTTAAAATTTTCTATTGGGTGCAGTACCCCCATTTGGCCAGCTGTTCCTGTTTAATGGCGAAACATCAAAATTCCTCACATCGCCACGAAGCAACCAAATCCCTAATCAGAAAGATTTTGATAACTTTTCATCTCCAATGTCTCAAGATGTTTCTGAGTGAATTTGAAGTCGGTCGGATTAAATCCCTAGGACAAGTTCGTTAAAGTACGAGGCATCAAAAACGCCAAAATCGCACATATTTTTCAAAATGGCCGACTTCCTGTTGGAGTGACATCATGGGTCCAAGAGACTTTTTGGTGCGTCTTTACAAGATACATATGTGTACCGAATTTCGTTTGTCTATGTCAATCTGACTTGAGGGGCTCAATTTTTTTTCAATTTTCAAGGGGGCGCTATTGTATCCAGTAGGTGGCGCTATGGAGCTTACACAGTATTGATGGATAGACGTGTTCAGGGAAGGACCCTCTACATGCGTGATTAATTTGGTGTAGATCGGACGATGTCTGTAGGAGTTATAAGGACTTCCTGTTTAATGGCGAAGGATCGAATGGCGAAGGAAATTGTCGGCGCCGCCACGGCCAAACCGGATCCCTAATCAGAAAGTTTTTGATAACTTTTCATCTCCAATGTCTCAAGATGTTTCTGAGTGAATTTGAAGTCGGTAGGATTAAATCCCTAGGACAAGTTCATTAAAGTACGAGGAGTGGAAAACGCCAAAATCACACATATTTTTCAAAATGGCCGACTTCCTGTTGGAGTGACGTCATGGGCCCCACAGACTTTTTTGTGCGTCTGGACATGATACATATATATACCAAATTTCGTTCATGTACGTCAATCTCTCACATTTTTATATTCAATAGGGGGCGCTATTGAGCCATTTTGCGACGGCCATTTTGGCGGACCTTAAAATATCAAATTTTTCGCCGGGTCTGATGTGCGTGCAAATTTTGGTGACTTTTCGGGCACGTTTAGGCTGTCAAAAAGGCGTTTGTTTTGTATAATAATAATAATCTCTACAGATACAATAGGGCCTTCGCACTGTATAGTGCTTGGGCCCTAATTAAAGCTGCAAGCAGCGATGATCGGGCCCAAGCTCCCCCGCCACGCCACGACTGAGCGAGACTTGCTGCGACGCATCTTCAAGGTCTTGAGATGACACAGAGTCAATATAAAGTCGGTCGGATTAGGAGGAATTCATTAAAGCACGTGGTGTGAAAATTGTATCAAACTGTGCCAAAATCGAAAATTCAACTCAAAATGGCCGACTTCCTGTTGGAGTGAGGATATGGGTCCAAGAGACTTTTTGGTGCGTCTTTACACGATACATATATATACCAAGTTTCGTTCATCTACGTCACTCTGGAGGGAGGGGCTCATTTTTTTAATTATGTAGGGGGCGCTATTGAGCCATTTTGCCTTGTGAGCATATGGGTCCAAGAGACTTTTTTGTGCGTCTTTACATGATACATATGTGTACCGAATTTCATTTGTCTATGTCAATCTGATTCGAGAGGCTCAATTTTTTAAATTTTCTAGGGGGCGCTATTGAGCCATTTTGTGTAGTGAGGATATGGGTCCAAGAGACTTTTTTGTACCTCTTTACATGATACATATATATACCAAGTTTTGTTCATCTATGTCAATCTGGAGTGAGGGGCTCAATTTCCTTAATATTGTATGGGGTGCAGTACCCCCATTTGGCCAGCAGTTCCTGTTTAATGGCGAAACGTCAAAATTCCTCACATCGCCACGAAGAAACTAAGCCCCTAATCAGAAAGTTTTTGATAACTTTTCATCTCCAATGTGTCAAGATGTTTCTGAGTGAATTTGAAGTCGGTTAGATTAAATCTCTAGGAAGAGTTCACTCAAATGCGATGCGTAGATAACGCCAAAATGGCGGCAAAAACGCAGATTCGACACAAAATGGCCGACTTCCTGTTGGAGTGAGGGTATGGGTCCAAGAGAGTTTTTTGTGCGTCTTTACAGGATACATATGTGTACAGAATTTCGTTTTTCTAGGTCAATCTGGAGGGAGGGGCTGAATTTTTTAATTATCTAGGGGGCGCTATTGAGCCATTTTGCCTTGTGAGCATATGGGTCCAAGAGACTTTTTTGTGCGTCTTTACACGATACATATGTGTACCGAATTTGGTTTGTCTACAACAATCTCAGTGGTGGGGCTCGCTTTTTTAAATTTTCTAGGGGGCGCTATTGAGCCATTTTTTCTCACCCATTTTCGTGATCCTTAAAATATCAAATTTTTCGCCGGGTCGAACATGATTGCAAATTTTGGTGACTTTTCGGGCACGTTTAGGCTGTCAAAAACGCGTTCGTTTTGTGAGACGAATAATAATAATAATTAAAGCTGCAAGCAGCGATGATCGGGCCCAAGCTCCCCCGCCCCACCACTACTGAGCGAGACTTGCTGTGACGCATACAGAGTCAATATAAAATTGGTTGGATTAGGAGGAATTCATTAAAGTATGTGGTGTGAAAATTCTATCAAACCGCGCCAAAATTCCAAATTCACTTCAAAATGGCCGACTTCCTGTTGGAGTGAGGGTAGGGGTCCAAGAGACTTTTTTGTGCCTCTTTATGTGATACATATATATACCAAGTTTTGTTCATCTACGTCAATCTAGAGGGAGGGGCTCAATTTTCTTAATCTTCTACGGGGTGCAGTACCCCCATTTGGCCAGCTGTTCCTGTTTAATGGCGAAACATCAAAATTCCTCACATCGCCACGAAGCAACCAAATCCCTAATCAGAAAGTTTTTGATAACTTTTCATCTCCAATGTCTCAAGATGTTTCTGAGTGAATTTGAAGTCAATCGGATTAAATCCGTAGGACAAGTTCGTTAAAGTACGAGGCGTGGAAATCGCCAAAATGGCGCCCAAGAGACTTTTTGGTGCGTCTTTACAAGATACATATGTGTACCAAATTTCGTTTGTCTATGTCAATCTGACTTGAGGGGCTCAATTTTTTTTCAATTTTCAACAGGGCGCTTTTGTATCCAGTAGGTGGCGCTATGGAGCTGACACAGTATTGATGCATAGACGTGTTCAGGGAGGGACCCTCTACATGCGTGATTAATTTGGTGTAGATCGGACGATGTCTGTAGGAGTTATAAGGACTTCCTGTTTAATGGCGAAGGATCGAATGGCGAAGGAAATTGTCGGCGCCGCCACGGCCAAACCGGATCCCTAATTAGAAAGTTTTTGATAACTTTTCATCTCCAATGTCTCAAGATGTTTCTGAGTAAATTTGAAGTCGGTCGGATTAAATCCCTAGGACAAGTTCGTTAAAGTACGAGGTGTGTAAAACGCCAAAATCGCACATATTTTTCAAAATGGCCGACTTCCTGTTGGAGTGACGTCATGGGCCCCACAGACTTTTTTGTGCGTATGGACATGATACATATATATACCAAGTTTCGTTCATGTACGTCAATCTCTCACACTTTTATATTCAATAGGGGGCGCTATTGAGCCATTTTGCGACGGCCATTTTGACGGACCATAAAATATCAAATTTTTCGCCGGGTCGAATGTGCGTGCAAATTTTGGTGACTTTTGGGGCACGTTTAGGCTGTCAAAAAGGCGTTTGTTTTGACAGAACGAGAATAATAATCGGTACAATTACAATAGGGCCTTCGCACTGTATAGTGCTTGGGCCCTAATTAAAACTGCAAGCAGTGATGCACATATTTTTCAAAATGGCCGACTTCCTGTTGGAGTGCCGTCATGGGTCCAAGAGACTTTTTGGTGCGTCTTTACACGATACATATGTGTACCAAATTTCGTTTGCCTATGTCAGTCTGACTTGAGGGGCTCAATTTTTTTTCAATTTTCAACAGGGCACTTTTGTATCCAGTAGGTGGCGCTATGGAGCTGACACAGTATTGATGCATATACGTGTTCAGGGCGGGACCATCTACATGCGTGATTTATTTGGTGTAGATCGGACGATGTCTGTAGGAGTTATAAGGACTTCCTGTTTAATGGCGAAGGATCGAATGGCGAAGGAAATTGTCGGCGCCACCACGGCCAAACCGGAACCCTAATCAGAAAGTTTTTGATAACTTTTCATCTCCAATGTCTCAAGATGTTTCTGAGTGAATTTGAAGTCGGTCGGATTAAATCTCTAGGACAAGTTCGTTAAAGTACGAGGTCTGGAAATCTGTATAGTGCTTGGAAACAAACAGCGCCGAAAATTCAATTCAAAATGGCCAACTTCCTGTTGGAGTGAGGGTATGGGTCCAAGAGACTTTTGTGTGCGTCTTTACACGTTACATATGTGTACCAAATTTGGTTCATCTACGTCAATCTGGAGGGAGGGGCTCAATTTTCTTAATCTTCTATCAGGGTGCAGTACCCCCATTTGGCCAGCAGTTCCTGTTTAATGGCGAAACATCAAAATTCCTCACATCGCCACGAAGCAACCAAATCCCTAATGAGAAAGTTTTTGATAACTTTTCATCTCCAATGTCTCAAGATGTTTCTGAGTGAATTTGAAGTCGGTCGGATTAAATCCCTAGGACAAGTTCGTTAAAGTACGAGGTGTGGAAAACGCCAAAATCGCACATATTTTTCAAAATGGCCGACTTCCTGTTGGAGTGCCGTCATGGGTCCAAGAGACTTTTTGGTGCGTCTTTACACGATACATATGTGTACCAAATTTCGTTTGCCTATGTCAATCTGACTTGAGGGGCTCAATTTTTTTTCAATTTTCAACAGGGCACTTTTGTATCCAGTAGGTGGCGCTATGGAGCTGATACAGTATTGATGCATAGACGTGTTCAGGGAGGGACCCTCTACATGCGTGATTAATTTGGTGTAGATCGGACGATGTCTGTAGGAGTTATAAGGACTTCCTGTTTAATGGCGAAGGATCGAATGGCGAAGGAAATTGTCGGCGCCGCCACGGCCAAACCGGATCCCTAATCAGAAAGTTTTTGATAACTTTTCATCTCCAATGTCTCAAGATGTTTCTGAGTGAATTTGAAGTCGGTCGGATTAAATCCCTAGGACAAGTTCGTTAAAGTACGAGGTGTGGAAAACGCCAAAATCGCACATATTTTTCAAAATGGCCGACTTCCTGTTGGAGTGACGTCATGGGTCCCACTGACTTTTTTGTGCGTCTGGAAATGATACATATATATACCAAATTTCGTTCATGTACGTCAATCTCTCACATTTTTATATTCAATAGGGGGCGCTATTGAGCCATTTTGCGACGGCCATTTTGGCGGACCTTAAAATATCAAATTTTTCGCCAGGTCTGATGTACGTGCAAATTTTGGTGACTTTTGGGGCACGTTTAGGCTGTCAAAAAGGCGTTCGTTTTGTATAATAATAATAATCTCTACAGATACAATAGGGCCTTCGCACTGTTGAGTGCTTGGGCCCTAATTAAAGCTGCAAGCAGCGATGATCGGGCCCAAGCTCCCCCGCCCCGCCACTACTGAGCGAGACTTGCTGTGACGCACACAGAGTCAATATAAAGTTGGTTGGATTAGGAGGAATTCATTAAAGTATGTGGTGTGAAAATTGTATCAAACCGTGCCAAAATTGAAGATTCATTTCAAAATGGCCGACTTCCTGTTGGCGTGAGGTTATGGGTCCAGGAGACTTTTTTGTGAGTCTTTACACGTTACATATATATACCAAATTTCGTTCATCTATGTCAATCTGGAGGGAGGGGCTCAATTTTATTAATCGTCTACGGGATGCAGTACCCCCATTTGGCCAGCTGTTCCTGTTAAATGGCGAAACGTCAAAATTCCTCACATCGCCACGAAGCAACCAAATCCCTAATCAGAAAGTTTTTGATAACTTCTCATCTCCAATGTCTCAAGATGTTTCTGAGTGAATTTGAAGTCGGTCGGATTAAATCCCTAGGACGAGTTCGTTAAAGTATGACGCGTGGAAAACGCCAAAATCGCACATATTTTTCAAAATGGCCGACTTCCTGTTGGAGTGACGTCATGGGTCCAAGAGACTTTTTGGTGCGTCTTTACAAGATACATATGTGTACCGAATTTCGTTTGTCTATGTCAATCTGACTTGAGGGGCTCAATTTTTTTTCAATTTTCAAGGGGGCGCTATTGTATCCAGTAGGTGGCGCTATGGAGCTTACACAGTATTGATGGATAGACGTGTTCAGGGAAGGACCCTCTACATGCGTGATTAATTTGGTGTAGATCGGACGATGTCTGTAGGAGTTATAAGGACTTCCTGTTTAATGGCGAAGGATCGAATGGCGAAGGAAATTGTCGGCGCCGCCACGGCCAAACCGGATCCCTAATCAGAAAGTTTTTGATAACTTTTCATCTCCAATGTCTCAAGATGTTTCTGAGTGAATTTGAAGTCGGTAGGATTAAATCCCTAGGACAAGTTCATTAAAGTACGAGGAGTGGAAAACGCCAAAATCACACATATTTTTCAAAATGGCCGACTTCCTGTTGGAGTGACGTCATGGGCCCCACAGACTTTTTTGTGCGTCTGGACATGATACATATATATACCAAATTTCGTTCATGTACGTCAATCTCTCACATTTTTATATTCAATAGGGGGCGCTATTGAGCCATTTTGCGACGGCCATTTTGGCGGACCTTAAAATATCAAATTTTTCGCCGGGTCTGATGTGCGTGCAAATTTTGGTGACTTTTCGGGCACGTTTAGGCTGTCAAAAAGGCGTTTGTTTTGTATAATAATAATAATCTCTACAGATACAATAGGGCCTTCGCACTGTATAGTGCTTGGGCCCTAATTAAAGCTGCAAGCAGCGATGATCGGGCCCAAGCTCCCCCGCCACGCCACGACTGAGCGAGACTTGCTGCGACGCATCTTCAAGGTCTTGAGATGACACAGAGTCAATATAAAGTCGGTCGGATTAGGAGGAATTCATTAAAGCACGTGGTGTGAAAATTGTATCAAACTGTGCCAAAATCGAAAATTCAACTCAAAATGGCCGACTTCCTGTTGGAGTGAGGATATGGGTCCAAGAGACTTTTTGGTGCGTCTTTACACGATACATATATATACCAAGTTTCGTTCATCTACGTCACTCTGGAGGGAGGGGCTCATTTTTTTAATTATGTAGGGGGCGCTATTGAGCCATTTTGCCTTGTGAGCATATGGGTCCAAGAGACTTTTTTGTGCGTCTTTACATGATACATATGTGTACCGAATTTCATTTGTCTATGTCAATCTGATTCGAGAGGCTCAATTTTTTAAATTTTCTAGGGGGCGCTATTGAGCCATTTTGTGTAGTGAGGATATGGGTCCAAGAGACTTTTTTGTACCTCTTTACATGATACATATATATACCAAGTTTTGTTCATCTATGTCAATCTGGAGTGAGGGGCTCAATTTCCTTAATATTGTATGGGGTGCAGTACCCCCATTTGGCCAGCAGTTCCTGTTTAATGGCGAAACGTCAAAATTCCTCACATCGCCACGAAGAAACTAAGCCCCTAATCAGAAAGTTTTTGATAACTTTTCATCTCCAATGTGTCAAGATGTTTCTGAGTGAATTTGAAGTCGGTTAGATTAAATCTCTAGGAAGAGTTCACTCAAATGCGATGCGTAGATAACGCCAAAATGGCGGCAAAAACGCAGATTCGACACAAAATGGCCGACTTCCTGTTGGAGTGAGGGTATGGGTCCAAGAGAGTTTTTTGTGCGTCTTTACAGGATACATATGTGTACAGAATTTCGTTTTTCTAGGTCAATCTGGAGGGAGGGGCTGAATTTTTTAATTATCTAGGGGGCGCTATTGAGCCATTTTGCCTTGTGAGCATATGGGTCCAAGAGACTTTTTTGTGCGTCTTTACACGATACATATGTGTACCGAATTTGGTTTGTCTACAACAATCTCAGTGGTGGGGCTCGCTTTTTTAAATTTTCTAGGGGGCGCTATTGAGCCATTTTTTCTCACCCATTTTCGTGATCCTTAAAATATCAAATTTTTCGCCGGGTCGAACATGATTGCAAATTTTGGTGACTTTTCGGGCACGTTTAGGCTGTCAAAAACGCGTTCGTTTTGTGAGACGAATAATAATAATAATTAAAACTGCAAGCAGTGATGAACGGGCCCTCGCGCCCCCATGCACCGCCCCGTACTCGCATGTCAGTGCGTGCTGCAGTCACACGGCAGACACAGCGGGCACGGCAGACACAGCGGGCACGTAGACGTCTTGGCACCCGGGCTTGTAATGAACGTTGTGTGATGGGGCTAAGTCACATTGCATGTGTCCACTAGGTGGCGCTAGAGATCACCCACCAATTATATGTCATGTTGCAGTGTATGATGTGGAGAACACATCCTGTAAATTTCATGTAAATTGGATAATGTTTGTCATATGAGGCTTACTTCCTGTGTCCAGTAGGTGGCGCTGTGTATTTGACACAGTATTGATGCATAGATGTGTTCAGGGCGGGACCCTCTACATGCATGATGAATTTGGTGTAGACAGGACAATGTCTGTAGGAGTTATAAGGACTTCCTGCCTCATGGCGAAGCATCGAAATTGTCCGCACAGCCACGCCCAACAGGAAGAAGTCATAAAAAAGATTTTGATAACTGGCGTTATGTCTTAGCTGAGTCAATTTCAGGTGTAAATACTTAAGATTATGAGAGTAATTAGTGAAAGAATGAAGCAAGTGACTTCCTGTTGCCAGTAGGTGGCGCTATGACTGTCACTAAATATGAGACTGTACATGTGTTCAGACCGGGACACTGAACAAGCATCTGAAATTTGGAAAAGCTCAGACCATGTGGAGTCAAGTTATGAGGGTTTGAAATTTCATGGCGAGACATCGAAATTCGCCATGTTACCATGGCAACCAGGAATGACGGACGAAAAAGCTTTTGATAACTTTTCATCTCCAATGTCTCAAGATGATTTTGTGTGAATTTGAAGAGGATGGGATGAAATCCCTAGGACTAGTTCGTTCAAGTATAATGCGTGGAAATGACCAAAACACTCACCAAAATTGAGCACTTTTCCCAAGATGGCCGACTTCCTGTTGGACTTAGGGTATGGGTCTAAATGGCGTTTTTGTGCGTCTGGAGATGATACATAAACCTACCGAATTTCATTCTTCTATGTCAATCGGGAAGGCTGAGGTTCAATTTTGAAATATTCAAGGGGGCGCTATTGAGCCATTTAGCCACGCCCATCCCATTGAAGTATATAGGATGTTTAATGAACCCACTCCAGACGTGTGTGTTGAGTTTCGATACCGTGGAGGCATCCTTTGCCTCTGAAAACTGTAATCGTATTTTCATGGCGTTGAATCCGTTGTCATGGCAACAGTATTTGATGATGTGTCACGAGTTGCAGAATGTAGCATCATCAAGGTCTTATGTCTCAGCTGAGTCAATTTCAGGTATAAATACTTAAGATTATGGGAGTAATTAATGAACAAATGACGCAAGTGACTTCCTGTTGCCACTAGGTGGCGCTATGACTGTCACTAAATATGAGACTGTACATGTGTTCAGACCGGGACGCTGAACAAGCATATTAAATTTGGAAAAGCTGAGACCATGTGGAGTCAAGTTATGAGGGTTTGAAATTTCATGGCGAAGCATCGAAATTCGCCGCGTCACCACGGCAACCAGGAATGACGTGGGAAAAAGCTTTTGATAACTTTTCATCTCCAATGTCTCAAGATGACTCTGTGTGAATTTGAAGTGGATGGGATGAAAACTCTAGGAGTAGTTTGTTCAAATATGATGCCACAATTTGCATTAAAATCAATATTTTGATTCAAAATGGCCGACTTCCTGTTGGAGTGACGTCATGGAACCCATAGACTTTTTTGTGCGTCTTGACATGATGAACATGTGTACCGAGTTTCGTTTCTCTATGTCAATCTGTCGCGAGGGACTCAATGTTCTTGATTTTGCAGGTGGCGCTAGAGAGCCATTTTGCCACGCCCATTTGTGCAGAGCATAAAATATCAAAATTTTCGCCAGGTCTGGCTTGCGTGCAAACTTTGGTGACTTTTTCGAGCACGTTCAGGGGGTCAAAAAGGCCGTTGTTGTGGGAGAAGAAAAATAATAATAATCTTGACAGATACAATAGGGCTTCGCGCTGGTCAGCGCTCGGGCCCTAATTAAAACTGCAAGCAGTGATGAACGGGCCCTCGCGCCCCCACGCATGTCGGGCTGCGGCTCGGTCGGAGAATGTAGAATCACCAAGGTCTTATGGTTCAGCTGTGTCAATTTCATGTGTAAATACTTATGATTATGGGAGTAATTAGTGAAAGAATGAAGCAAGTGACTTCCTGTCGCCACTAGGTGGCGCTATGACTGTCACTAAATATGAGACTGTACATGTGTTCAGACCAGGACGCTGAACAAGCATATTAAATTTGGAAAAGCTCAGACCATGTTGAGTCAAGTTATGAGGGTTTGAAATTTCATGGCGAAGCATCGAAATTCGCCGCATCACCACGGCAACCAGGAATGACGGGCGAAAAAGCTTTTGATAACTTTTCATCTCCAATGTCTGAAGATGACTCTGTGTGAATTTGAAGTGGATGGGATGAAATCTCTAGGACTAGTTCGCTCAAATATGATGCCACAATCGGCATGAAAATCAATACTTTGATTCAAAATGGCCGACTTCCTGTTGGAGTGACGTCATGGACACCTGACGTTTTTTGTGCGTCTTGACATGATGAACATGTGTACCAAGTTTCGTTTCTCTATGTCAATCTGTGGCGAGGGGATGGATGTTTTTCATTTCTCAAGGGGGCGCTACAGAGCCATTTTGCCACGCCCATTTACAAAAAACATAAAATATCAAATTTTTCGCCAAGGCTGACTTGCTTTGGTGAATTTGAAAAAGCTCAGACCATGTGGAGTCAAGTTATGAGGGTTTGAAATTTCATGGCGAGGCATCGAAATTCGCCGCGTCACCACGGCAACCAGGAATGACAAGCGAAAAAGCTTTTGATAACTTTTCATCTCCAATGTGTCAAGATGATTCTCTGTGAATTTGAAGTGGATGGGATGAAATCCCTAGGACTAGTTCGCTCAAATATGTGGCCTTGAAATCATCAAAAAATTGACCAAAATTGAGCATTTTTCCAAGATGGCCGACTTCCTGTTGGACTTAGGGTATAGGTCCAAATGGCGTTTTTGTGTGTCTGGAGATGATACATAAACCTACCGAATTTCATTGTTCTATGTCAATCGGGAAGGCTGAGGTTCAATTTTGAAATATTCAAGGGGGCGCTATTGAGCCATTTAGTCACGCCCATCCCAATGAAGTACATAGGATGTTAAATGAACCCACTCCAGACGTGTGTGTTGAGTTTCGTTACCGTGGAGGCATCCTTTGCCTCTGAAAACTGTAATCGTATTTTCATGGCGTTGAATGTGTTGTCATGGCAACAGTATTTGATGATTGGTCATGAGTTGCAGAATGTAGCATCACCAAGGTCTTATGTCTCAGCTGAGTAAATTTGAGGTGGAAATACTTAACATTATGGGAGTAATTAATGAACAAATGACGCAAGTGACTTCCTGTTGCCAGTAGGTGGCGCTATGACTGTCACTAAATATGAGACTGTACATGTGTTCAGACCGGGACGCTGAACAAGCATCTGAAATTTGGTAAAGCTCAGACCATGTGGAGTCAAGTTATGAGGGTTTGAAATTTCATGGCGAAGGATCGAAATTCGCCGCGTCACCACGGCAACCAGGAATGATGGGGGAAAAAGCTTTTGATAAATTTTCATCTCCAATGTCTCAAGATGATCCTGTGTGAATTTGAAGTGGATGGGAAGAAAACTGTAGGAGTAGTGCGTTCAAATATGATGCCACAATTTGCATTAAAATCAATATTTAGATTCAAAATGGCCGACTTCCTGTTGGTGTTAGGGTATGTGTCCAAGAGACTTTTTGGTGCGTCTTGACATGTTGAACATGTGTACCAAGTTTGGTTTCCCTATGTCAATCTGTCACGAGGGGCTCGCTTTTATTGATTTTGTAGGGGGCGCTGGAGAGCCATTTTGGCACGCCCATTTGTGCAAACCATAAAATATCGAAATTTTCGCCGGGTCTGGCTTGCGTGCAAACTTTGGTGAGTTTCGCGGCACGTTCAGGGGGGCAAAAAGGCCGTCGTCGTGCAAGAAGAAGAAGAAGAATAACTAGAACTGTTCGTACCGAACAGTTATGAACGGGGGCCAAGCCATCCGGCGCAACTCGTCCCCCACGTGACTCGCCCCCCCACGCGACTCGCCCCGCGAAGCCCACGCAATATGGCCTAAAAGGACAACGGGGCTCTGGGCGTGCGTCAGGACACAGGCCAATGTCTGAGCCTCAGTATTCATTGTAAAGGGAAGTGCGAAAGGCTGAATGTGTGGCGATTTGGATTTGTCGTAATAAGTCCCGCCCACTTTCATCTATTCAGGGAATCTGGGGATATAAGGTTTTTGAATGTGCGACATACGGTGTGAGAGTTATAGGCAAAAACGCGTTTTCCTTATTTATAGCGCCCCCTGCAGGCGGACATATGTAGTTTTTTGCGTCTGAGGTACGTGCAGGGGTCTGGACCAACCCTCCAAATTGCACCGCCCTCCCTTGCACGGTGTAGCCTGCAGCACCAGTTTTATCAACGGAAAAATAAAAATAATAATAATAATAATAATAAAAATCAACACAAAAACAATAGGGTTCCTAGCACCGCTGGTACTAGGAAACGCGTCTGCTTGCATACGCGTTTCCTCGTCCCCTCGGGCTTGGCCCCCTAACTAATTAAAACTGCAAGCAGTGATGAACGGGCCCTCGCGCCCCCATGCACCGCCCCGTACTCGCATGTCGGTGCGTGCTGCAGTCACACGGCAGACACAGCGGGCACGTAGACATCTTGGCACCTGGGGTTGTAATGAATGTTGTGTGATGGGGCTAAGTCACATTGCATGTGTCCACTAGGTGGCGCTAGAGATCACCCACCAATTATATGTCATGCTGCAGTGTGTGATGTGGAGAACACATCCTGTAAATTTCATATAAATCGGATAATGTTTGTCATACGAGGCTTACTTCCTGTGTCCAGTAGGTGGCGCTGTGTATTTGACACAGTATTGATGCATAGATGTGTTCAGGGCGGGACCCTCTACATGTGTGATCAATTTGGTGTAGGTGGGACAATGTCTGTAGGAGTTATAAGGACTTCCTGCTTTATGGCGAAGCATCGAAATTGTTTGCACAGCCACGCCCAACAGGAATAAGTCATAAAAAAGCTTTTGATAACTTGTCATCTCCAATGTCTCAAGATGACTCTGTGCGAATGTGAAGTGGATGGGATGAAATCTCTAGGACTAGTGCGTTCAAATATGAGGCGTGACCAAAACACTCACCAAAATATAGCATTTTCCCAAGATGGCCGACTTCCTGTTGGTCTTAGGGTATGGGTCCAAATGGCATTTTTGTGCGTCTGGAGATGATACATAAACCTACCGAATTTCATTCTTCTATGTCAATCGGGAAGTCTGAGGTTC
Source organism: Scomber colias (assembly GCA_021039105.1). Taxonomy (NCBI): domain Eukaryota; kingdom Metazoa; phylum Chordata; class Actinopteri; order Scombriformes; family Scombridae; genus Scomber; species Scomber colias. Next base: position 1,262,616 of record JAJDFG010000116.1, read on the forward strand.
AATTTTGAAATATTCAAGGGGGCGCTATTGAGCCATTTAGTCACGGCCATCCCATTGAAGTATATAGGATGTTAAATGACCACACTCCAGACGTGTGTGTTGAGTTTCGTTACCGTGGAGGCATCCTTTACCCCTGAAAAGTGTAATCGTATTTCATGGCGTTGAATGCGTTGTCATGGCAACAGTATTTGATGATGGGTCACGAGTTGCAGAATGTAGCATTACCAAGGTCTTATTTGTCAGTTGACTCAAATTCAGGTGTAAATACTTAAGATTATGGGAGTAATTAGTGAAAGACTGAAGCAAGTGACTTCCTGTTGCCAGTAGGTGGCGCTATGACTGTCACTAAATATGAGACTGTACATGTGTTCAGACCGGGACGCTGAACAAGCATATTAAATTTGGAAAAGCTCAGACCATGTGGAGTCAAGTTATGAGAGTTTGAAATTTCATGGCGAAGCATTGAAATTCGCCGCGTCACCACGGCAACCAGGAATGACGTGGGCAAAAAAGCTTTTGATAACTTTTCATCTCCAATGTCTCAAGATGACTCTGTGTGAATTTGAAGTGGATGGGATGAAAACTGTAGGACGAGTTCGTTAAAGTACGAGGAGTGGAAAACGCCAAAATCGCACATATTTTTCAAAATGGCCGACTTCCTGTTGGAGTGACGTCATGGGCCCCAATGACTTTTTTGTGCGTCTGGACATGATACATATATATACCAAATTTCGTTCATGTACGTCAATCTCTCACATTTTTATATTCAATAGGGGGCGCTATTGAGCCATTTTGCCACGCCCATTTCTGCAAACCATAAAATATCAAAATTTTCGCCGGGTCTGGCTTGCGTGCAAACTTTGGTGACTTTTCGAGCACGTTCAGGGGGGCAAAAAGCCCATTGTTTTGGGAGAAGAAGAAGAATAATCATGGCAAAAACAATAGGGCTTCGCGCTGGTCAGCGCTCGGGCCCTAATAATCAGGACAGATACAATAGGGCTTCGCGCTGGTCAGCGCTCGGGTCCTAATTAAAGCTGCAAGCAGCGATGATCGGGCCCAAGCCCCCCCACGCACCGCCCCGTACGCGCATGTCGGTGCGTGCTGCAGTCACACGGCAGACACAGCGGGCACGTAGACGTCTTGGCACCCGGGCTCGTAATGAACGTTGTGTGATGGGGCTAAGTCACATTGCATGTGTCCACTAGGTGGCGCTAGAGATCACCCACCAATTACACGTCATGTTGCAGTGAGTGATGTGGAGAACACATCCTGTAAATTTCATGTAAATCGGATAATGTTTGTCATATGAGGTTGACTTCCTGTGTCCAGTAGGTGGCGCTGTGTATTTGACGCAGTATTGATGCATAGATGTGTTCAGGGAGGGACCCTCTACATGTGTGATCAATTTGGTGTAGACGGGACAATGTCTGTAGGAGTTATAAGGACTTCCCGCTTTATGGCGAAGCATCGAAAATCGCCACGTCACCACGGCAACCAGGAATGACGGACAAAAAAGCTTTTGATAGCTTTCCATCTCCAATGTCTCAAGATGACTCTGTGTGAATTTGAAGTGGATGGGATGAAATCTCTAGGACTAGTTAGTTCAAATATGATGCGTGGAAATGACCAAAAAAATCACCAAAATATAGCATTTTTCCCAAGATGGCCGACTTCCTGTTGGACTTAGGGTATGGGTCCAAATGGCGTTTTTGTGCGTCTGGAGATGATACATGAACCTACCGAATTTCATTCTTCTATGTCCATCGGGAAGGCTGAGGTTCAATTTTGAAATATTCAAGGGGGCGCTATTGAGCCGTTTAGCCACGCCCATCCAATTGAAGTATATAGGATGTTAAATGACCCCACTGCAGAGGTGTGTGTCGAGTTTCGTTACCGTGGAGGCATCCTTTGCCTCTGAAAACTGTAATCGTATTTTCATGGCGTTGAATGCGTTGTCATGCCAACAGTATTTGATGATGGGTCATGAGTTGCAGAATGTAGCATCACCAAGGTCTTATGTCTCAGCTGAGTTAATTTCAGGTATAAATACTTAAGATTATGGGAGTAATCAGTGAAAGACTGAAGCAAGTGACTTCCTGTTGCCAGTAGGTGGCGCTATGACTGTCAGTAAATATGAGACTGTACATGTGTTCAGACCGGAACACTGAACAAGCATATGAAATTTGGAAAAGCTCAGACCATGTGGAGTGAAGTTATGAGGGTTTGAAATTTCATGGCGAAGGATCGAATGGTGAAGGAAATTGTCGGCGCCGCCACGGCCAAACCGGATCCCTAATCAGAAAGTTTTTGATAACTTTTCATCTCCAATGTCTCAAGATGTTTCTGAGTGAATTTGAAGTCGGTCGGATTAAATCTCTAGGAGGAGTTAGGTCAAATGAGATGCATGGAAATCGCCAAAAACGGATATTCGATACAAAATGGCCGACTTCCTGTAGGAGTGAGGGTATGGTTACAAGAGACTTTTTTGTGCGTCTTTACACGATACATATGTGTACTGAATTTCGTTTGTGTAGGACAATCTCAGGGGTGGGGCTCGCTTTTTTAAATTTTCGAGGGGGCGCTACAGAGCCATTTTGCCACGCCCATTTATGCAAACCATACAATATCAAATTTTTCGCCGGGCCGAACATGATTCCACAATTTGGTGACTTTTCAAGCACGTTCAGGGGGGCAAAAAGGCCGTCGTTTAGGCAGAACGATAATAATAATTAAAACTGCAAGCAGTGATGAACGGGCCCTCGCGCCCCCATGCACCGCCCCGTACTCGCATGTCGGTGCGTGCTGCAGTCACACGGCAGACACAGCGGGCACGTAGACGTCTTGGCACCTGGGCTTGTAATGAATGTTGTGTGATGGGGCTAAGTCACATTGCATGTGTCCACTAGGTGGCGCTAGAGATCACCCACCAATTATATGTCATGTTGCAGTGTATGATGTGGAGAACACATCCTGTAAATTTCATATAAATCGGATAATGTTTGTCATATGAGGCTTATTTCCTGTGTCCAGTAGGTGGCGCTGTGTATTTGACACAGTATTGATTCATAGATGTGTTCAGGGCGGGACCCTCTCCATGCATGATGAATTTGGTGTAGACAGGACAATGTCTGTAGGAGTTATAACGACTTCCTGCCTCATGGCGAAGCATCGAAATTGTCCGCACAGCCACGCCCAACAGGAAGAAGTCATAAAAAAGATTTTGATAAGTGATGTTATGTCTTAGCTGAGTCAATTTCAGGTGTAAATACTTAAGATTATGAGAGTAATTAGTTAAAGAATGAAGCAAGTGACTTCCTGTTGCCATTAGGTGGCGCTATGACTGTCACTAAATATGAGACTGTACATGTGTTCAGACCGGGACACTGAACAAGCATATTAAATTTGGAAAAGCTCAGACCATGTGGAGTCAAGTTATGAGGGTTTGAATTTTCATGGCGAAGGATCGAAATTCGCCGCGTCACCACGGCAACCAGGAATGACGTGGGAAAAAGCTTTTGATAACTTGTCATCTCCAATGTCTCAAGATGATCCTGTGTGAATTTGAAGTGGATGGGATGAAGATTATGGGAGTAATTAGTGAAAGAATGAAGCAAGTGACTTCCTGTTGCCAGTAGGTGGCGCTATGACTGTCACTAAATATGAGACTGTACATGTGTTCAGACCAGGACCCTGAATAAGCATCTGAAATTTGGAAAAGCTCAGACCATGTGGAGTCAAGTTATGAGGGTTTGAAATTTCATGGCGAAGCATCGAAACTCGCCGCGTCACCACGGCAACCAGGAATGACGGGGGAAAAACCTTTTGATAGCTTTTCATCTCCAATGTCTCAAGATGACTCTGTGTGAATTTGAAGTGGATGGGAAGAAAACTGTAGGAGTAGTGCGTTCAAATATGATGCCACAATTTGCATTAAAATCAATATTTATATTCAAAATGGCCGACTTCCTGTTGGTGTTAGGGTATGTGTCCAAGAGACTTTTTGGTGCGTCTTGACATGTCGAACATGTGTACCAAGTTTCGTTTCTCTATGTCAATCTGTCACGAGGGGCTCGCTTTTATTGATTTTGTAGGGGGCGCTAGAGAGCCATTTTGGCACGCCCATTTGTGCAAACCATAAAATATCGAAATTTTCGCCGGGTCTGGCTTGCGTGCAAACTTTGGTGAGTATCGAGGCACGTTCAGGGGGGCAAAAAGGCCGTCATTGGGAGAGAAGAAAAATAATAATAATAATTAAAACTGCAAGCAGTGATGAACGGGCCCTCGCGCCCCCATGCACCGCCTCGTACGCGCATGCCGGAGCGTGCTGCAGTCACACGGCAGACACAGCGGGCACGTAGACGTCTTGGCACCCGGGCTTGTAATGAATGTTGTGTGATGGGGCTAAGTCACATTGCATGTGTCCACTAGGTGGCGCTAGAGATGACCCGCCAATGACATGTCATGTTGCAGTGTGTGATGTGGAGAACACATCCTGTAAATTTCATGTAAATTTGATGATGTTTGTCATATGAGGCTGACTTCCTGTGTCCAGTAGGTGGCGCTGTGTATTTGACGCAGTATTGATGCATAGATGTGTTCAGGGCGGGACCCTCTACATGTGTGATCAATTTGGTGTAGGTGGGACAATGTCTGTAGGAGTTATAAGGACTTCCTGCTTCATGGCGAAGCATCGAAATTGTTTGCACAGCCACGCCCAACAGGAAGAAGTCATAAAAAAGCTTTTGATAACTTGTCATCTCCAATGTCTCAAGATGACTCTGTGTGAATTTGAAGTGGATGGGATGAAATCTCTAGGACTAGTGCGTTCGAAATATGAGGCCTGGAAATGACCAAAAAAATCACCAAAATATAGCATGTTTCCCAAGATGGCCGACTTCCTGTTGGACTTAGGGTATGGGTCCAAATGGCGTTTTTGTGCGTCTGGAGATGATACATAAACCTACTGAGTTTCATTCTTCTATGTCAATCGGGAAGGCTGAGGTTCAATTTTGAAATATTCAAGGGGGCACTATTGAGCCGTTTAGCCACGCCCATCCCATTGAAGTATATAGGATGTTAAATTAACCCACTCCAGACGTGTGTGTTGAGTTTCGTTACCGTGGAGGCATCCTTTGCCCCTGAAAAGTGTAATCGTATTTCATGGCGTTGAATGCGTTGTCATGGCAACAGTATTTGATGATGGGTCACGAGTTGCAGAATGTAGCATCACCAAGGTATTATGTCTCAGCTGAGTCAATTTCAGGTGTAAATACTTAAGATTATGGGAGTAATTAGTGAAAGAATGAAGCAAGTGACTTCCTGTTGCCAGTAGGGGGCGCTATGACTGTCACAAAATATGAGACTGCACATGTGTTCAGACTGGGACACTGAACGAGCAAAGTAAATTTGGAAAAGCTCAGACCATGTGGAGTCAAGTTATGAGGGTTTGAATTTTCATGGCGAAGGATCGAAATTCGCCGCGTCACCACGGCAACCAGGAATGACGAGGGAAAAAGCTTTTGATAACTTGTCAACTCCAATGTCTCAAGATGATCCTGTGTGAATTTGAAGTGGATGGGATGAAGATTATGGGAGTAATTAGTGAAAGAATGAAGCATGTGACTTCCTGTTGCCAGTAGGGGGCGCTATGACTGTCACTAAATATGAGACTGTACATGTGTTCAGAGCAGGACCCTGAACAGGCATCTGAAATTTGGTAAAGCTCAGACCATGTGGAGTCAAGTTATGAGGGTTTGAAATTTCATGGCGAAGGATCGAAATTCGCCGCGTCACCACGGCAACCAGGAATGACGGGGGGAAAAGCTTTTGATAACTTGTCATCTCCAATGTCTCAAGATGACTCTGTGTGAATTTGAAGAGGATGGGAAGAAAACTGTAGGAGTAGTGCGTTCAAATATGATGCCACAATTTGCATTAAAATCAATATTTTGATTCAAAATGGCCGACTTCCTGTTGGTGTTAGGGTATGTGTCCAAGAGACTTTTTGGTGCGTCTTGACATGTTGAACATGTGTACCAAGTTTCGTTTCTCTATGTCAATCTGTCACGAGGGGCTCGCTTTTATTGATTTTGTAGGGGGCGCTAAAGAGCCATTTTGCCACGCCCATTTGTGCAAACCATGAAATATCGAAATTTTCGCCAGGTCTGGCTTGCGTGCAAACTTTGGTGAGTATCGGGGCACGTTCAGGGGGGCAAAAAGGCCGTCGTCGTGCAAGAAAAAGAAAAATAATAATAATAATCTTGACAGATACAATAGGGCTTCGCGCTGGTCAGCGCTCGGGCCCTAATTAAAACTGCAAGCAGTGATGAACGGGCCCTCGCGCCCCCATGCACCGCCTCATACGCGCATGCCGGTGCGTGCTGCAGTCACACGGCAGACACAGCGGGCATGTAGATGTCTTGGCACCCAGGCTCGTAATGAATGTTGTGTGATGGGGCTAAGTCACATTGCATGTGTCCACTAGGTGGCGCTAGAGATCACCCACCAATTACATGTCATGTTGCAGTGTGTGATGTGGAGAACACATCCTGTAAATGTCATGTAAATCGGATAATGTTTGTCATGTGAGGCTGACTTCCTGTGTCCAGTAGGTGGCGCTGTGTATTTGACACAGTATTGATGCATAGATGTGTTCAGGGCGGGACCCTCTACATGTGTGAGCAATTTGGTGTAGACGGGACAATGTCTGTAGGAGTTGTAAGGACTTCCTGCTTCATGGCGAAGCATCGACATTGTTTGCACAGCCACGCCCAACAGGAAGAAGTTATAAAAAAGCTTTTGATAACTTGTCATCTCCAATGTCTCAAGATGACTCTGTGCGAATGTGAAGTGGATGGGATGGAATCTCTAGGACTAGAGCGTTCAAATATGAGGCGTGGAAATGACCAAAACACTCACCAAAATTGAGCATTTTTCCCAAGATGGCCGACTTCCTGTTGGTCTTAGGGTATGGGTCCAAATGGCGTTTTTGTGCGTCTGGAGATGATACATAAACCTACCGAATTTCATTCTTCTATGTCAATCGGGAAGGCTGAGGTTCAATTTTGAAATATTCAAGGGGGCGCTATTGAGCCATTTAGTCAAAGCCATCCCATCTAAGTATATAGGATGTTAAATGACCCCACTCCAGACGTGTGTGTTGAGTTTTGTTACCATGGAGGCATCCTTTGCCCCTGAAAAGTGTAATCGTATTTCATGGCGTTGAATGCGTTGTCATGGCAACAGTATTTGATGATGGGTCACGAGTTGCAGAATGTAGCATCACCAAGGTCTTATGTCTCAGCTGAGTCAATTTCAGGTGTAAATACTTAAGATTATGGGAGTAATTAGTGAAAGAATGAAGCAAGTGACTTCCTGTTGCCAGTAGGGGGCGCTATGACTGTCACTAAATATGAGACTGCACATGTGTTCAGATTGGGACACTGAACGAGCAAAGTAAATTTGGAAAAGCTCAGACCATGTGGAGTCAAGTTATGAGGGTTTGAATTTTCATGGCGAAGGATCGAAATTCGCCACGTCACCACGGCAACCAGGAATGACGAGGGAAAAAGCTTTTGATAACTTGTCATCTCCAATGTCTCAAGATGATCCTGTGTGAATTTGAAGTAGATGGGATGAAGATTATGGGAGTAATTAGTGAAAGAATGAAGCAAGTGACTTCCTGTTGCCAGTAGGGGGCGCTATGACTGTCACTAAATATGAGACTGTACATGTGTTCAGACCAGGATGCTGAACAAGCATCTGAAATTTGGAAAAGCTCAGACAATGTGGAGTCAAGTTATGAGGGTTTGAAATTTCATGGCGAAGGATCGAAACTCGCCGCGTCACCACGGCAACCAGGAATGACGGGGGAAAAACCTTTTGATAGCTTTTCATCTCCAATGTCTCAAGATGACTCTGTGTGAATTTGAAGTGGATGGGAAGAAAACTCTAGGAGTAGTGCATTCAAATATGATGCCACAATTTGCATTAAAATCCATATTTTGATTCAAAATGGCCGACTTCCTGTTGGTGTTAGGGTATGTGTCCAAGAGACTTTTTGGTGCGTCTTGACATATTGAACATGTGTACCAAGTTTCGTTTCTCTATGTCAATCTGTCACGAGGGGCTTGCTTTTATTGATTTTGTAGGGGGCGCTAGAGAGCCATTTTGTCACGCCCATTTGTGCAAACCATAAAATATCGAAATTTTCGCCAGGTCTGGCTTACGTGCAAACTTTGGTGAGTATCGGGGCACGTTCAGGGGGGCAAAAAGGCCGTCGTCGTGCAAGAAAAAGAAAAATAATAATAATTAAAGCTGCAAGCAGCGATGATCGGGCCCAAGCTCCCCCGCCCCACCACTACTGAGCGAGACTTGCTGTGACGCATACAGAGTCAATATAAAATTGGTTGGATTAGGAGGAATTCATTAAAGTATGTGGTGTGAAAATTCTATCAAACCGCGCCAAAATTCCAAATTCACTTCAAAATGGCCGACTTCCTGTTGGAGTGAGGGTAGGGGTCCAAGAGACTTTTTTGTGCCTCTTTATGTGATACATATATATACCAAGTTTTGTTCATCTACGTCAATCTAGAGGGAGGGGCTCAATTTTCTTAATCTTCTACGGGGTGCAGTACCCCCATTTGGCCAGCTGTTCCTGTTTAATGGCGAAACATCAAAATTCCTCACATCGCCACGAAGCAACCAAATCCCTAATCAGAAAGTTTTTGATAACTTTTCATCTCCAATGTCTCAAGATGTTTCTGAGTGAATTTGAAGTCAATCGGATTAAATCCGTAGGACAAGTTCGTTAAAGTACGAGGCGTGGAAATCGCCAAAATGGCGCCCAAGAGACTTTTTGGTGCGTCTTTACAAGATACATATGTGTACCAAATTTCGTTTGTCTATGTCAATCTGACTTGAGGGGCTCAATTTTTTTTCAATTTTCAACAGGGCGCTTTTGTATCCAGTAGGTGGCGCTATGGAGCTGACACAGTATTGATGCATAGACGTGTTCAGGGAGGGACCCTCTACATGCGTGATTAATTTGGTGTAGATCGGACGATGTCTGTAGGAGTTATAAGGACTTCCTGTTTAATGGCGAAGGATCGAATGGCGAAGGAAATTGTCGGCGCCGCCACGGCCAAACCGGATCCCTAATTAGAAAGTTTTTGATAACTTTTCATCTCCAATGTCTCAAGATGTTTCTGAGTAAATTTGAAGTCGGTCGGATTAAATCCCTAGGACAAGTTCGTTAAAGTACGAGGTGTGTAAAACGCCAAAATCGCACATATTTTTCAAAATGGCCGACTTCCTGTTGGAGTGACGTCATGGGCCCCACAGACTTTTTTGTGCGTATGGACATGATACATATATATACCAAGTTTCGTTCATGTACGTCAATCTCTCACACTTTTATATTCAATAGGGGGCGCTATTGAGCCATTTTGCGACGGCCATTTTGACGGACCATAAAATATCAAATTTTTCGCCGGGTCGAATGTGCGTGCAAATTTTGGTGACTTTTGGGGCACGTTTAGGCTGTCAAAAAGGCGTTTGTTTTGACAGAACGAGAATAATAATCGGTACAATTACAATAGGGCCTTCGCACTGTATAGTGCTTGGGCCCTAATTAAAACTGCAAGCAGTGATGCACATATTTTTCAAAATGGCCGACTTCCTGTTGGAGTGCCGTCATGGGTCCAAGAGACTTTTTGGTGCGTCTTTACACGATACATATGTGTACCAAATTTCGTTTGCCTATGTCAGTCTGACTTGAGGGGCTCAATTTTTTTTCAATTTTCAACAGGGCACTTTTGTATCCAGTAGGTGGCGCTATGGAGCTGACACAGTATTGATGCATATACGTGTTCAGGGCGGGACCATCTACATGCGTGATTTATTTGGTGTAGATCGGACGATGTCTGTAGGAGTTATAAGGACTTCCTGTTTAATGGCGAAGGATCGAATGGCGAAGGAAATTGTCGGCGCCACCACGGCCAAACCGGAACCCTAATCAGAAAGTTTTTGATAACTTTTCATCTCCAATGTCTCAAGATGTTTCTGAGTGAATTTGAAGTCGGTCGGATTAAATCTCTAGGACAAGTTCGTTAAAGTACGAGGTCTGGAAATCTGTATAGTGCTTGGAAACAAACAGCGCCGAAAATTCAATTCAAAATGGCCAACTTCCTGTTGGAGTGAGGGTATGGGTCCAAGAGACTTTTGTGTGCGTCTTTACACGTTACATATGTGTACCAAATTTGGTTCATCTACGTCAATCTGGAGGGAGGGGCTCAATTTTCTTAATCTTCTATCAGGGTGCAGTACCCCCATTTGGCCAGCAGTTCCTGTTTAATGGCGAAACATCAAAATTCCTCACATCGCCACGAAGCAACCAAATCCCTAATCAGAAAGTTTTTGATAACTTTTCATCTCCAATGTCTCAAGATGTTTCTGAGTGAATTTGAAGTCGGTCGGATTAAATCCCTAGGACAAGTTCGTTAAAGTACGAGGTGTGGAAAACGCCAAAATCGCACATATTTTTCAAAATGGCCGACTTCCTGTTGGAGTGCCGTCATGGGTCCAAGAGACTTTTTGGTGCGTCTTTACACGATACATATGTGTACCAAATTTCGTTTGCCTATGTCAATCTGACTTGAGGGGCTCAATTTTTTTTCAATTTTCAACAGGGCACTTTTGTATCCAGTAGGTGGCGCTATGGAGCTGATACAGTATTGATGCATAGACGTGTTCAGGGAGGGACCCTCTACATGCGTGATTAATTTGGTGTAGATCGGACGATGTCTGTAGGAGTTATAAGGACTTCCTGTTTAATGGCGAAGGATCGAATGGCGAAGGAAATTGTCGGCGCCGCCACGGCCAAACCGGATCCCTAATCAGAAAGTTTTTGATAACTTTTCATCTCCAATGTCTCAAGATGTTTCTGAGTGAATTTGAAGTCGGTCGGATTAAATCCCTAGGACAAGTTCGTTAAAGTACGAGGTGTGGAAAACGCCAAAATCGCACATATTTTTCAAAATGGCCGACTTCCTGTTGGAGTGACGTCATGGGTCCCACTGACTTTTTTGTGCGTCTGGAAATGATACATATATATACCAAATTTCGTTCATGTACGTCAATCTCTCACATTTTTATATTCAATAGGGGGCGCTATTGAGCCATTTTGCGACGGCCATTTTGGCGGACCTTAAAATATCAAATTTTTCGCCGGGTCTGATGTACGTGCAAATTTTGGTGACTTTTGGGGCACGTTTAGGCTGTCAAAAAGGCGTTCGTTTTGTATAATAATAATAATCTCTACAGATACAATAGGGCCTTCGCACTGTTGAGTGCTTGGGCCCTAATTAAAGCTGCAAGCAGCGATGATCGGGCCCAAGCTCCCCCGCCCCACCACTACTGAGCGAGACTTGCTGTGACGCATACAGAGTCAATATAAAATTGGTTGGATTAGGAGGAATTCATTAAAGTATGTGGTGTGAAAATTCTATCAAACCGCGCCAAAATTCCAAATTCACTTCAAAATGGCCGACTTCCTGTTGGAGTGAGGGTAGGGGTCCAAGAGACTTTTTTGTGCCTCTTTATGTGATACATATATATACCAAGTTTTGTTCATCTACGTCAATCTAGAGGGAGGGGCTCAATTTTCTTAATCTTCTACGGGGTGCAGTACCCCCATTTGGCCAGCTGTTCCTGTTTAATGGCGAAACATCAAAATTCCTCACATCGCCACGAAGCAACCAAATCCCTAATCAGAAAGTTTTTGATAACTTTTCATCTCCAATGTCTCAAGATGTTTCTGAGTGAATTTGAAGTCAATCGGATTAAATCCGTAGGACAAGTTCGTTAAAGTACGAGGCGTGGAAATCGCCAAAATGGCGCCCAAGAGACTTTTTGGTGCGTCTTTACAAGATACATATGTGTACCAAATTTCGTTTGTCTATGTCAATCTGACTTGAGGGGCTCAATTTTTTTTCAATTTTCAACAGGGCGCTTTTGTATCCAGTAGGTGGCGCTATGGAGCTGACACAGTATTGATGCATAGACGTGTTCAGGGAGGGACCCTCTACATGCGTGATTAATTTGGTGTAGATCGGACGATGTCTGTAGGAGTTATAAGGACTTCCTGTTTAATGGCGAAGGATCGAATGGCGAAGGAAATTGTCGGCGCCGCCACGGCCAAACCGGATCCCTAATTAGAAAGTTTTTGATAACTTTTCATCTCCAATGTCTCAAGATGTTTCTGAGTAAATTTGAAGTCGGTCGGATTAAATCCCTAGGACAAGTTCGTTAAAGTACGAGGTGTGTAAAACGCCAAAATCGCACATATTTTTCAAAATGGCCGACTTCCTGTTGGAGTGACGTCATGGGCCCCACAGACTTTTTTGTGCGTATGGACATGATACATATATATACCAAGTTTCGTTCATGTACGTCAATCTCTCACACTTTTATATTCAATAGGGGGCGCTATTGAGCCATTTTGCGACGGCCATTTTGACGGACCATAAAATATCAAATTTTTCGCCGGGTCGAATGTGCGTGCAAATTTTGGTGACTTTTGGGGCACGTTTAGGCTGTCAAAAAGGCGTTTGTTTTGACAGAACGAGAATAATAATCGGTACAATTACAATAGGGCCTTCGCACTGTATAGTGCTTGGGCCCTAATTAAAACTGCAAGCAGTGATGCACATATTTTTCAAAATGGCCGACTTCCTGTTGGAGTGCCGTCATGGGTCCAAGAGACTTTTTGGTGCGTCTTTACACGATACATATGTGTACCAAATTTCGTTTGCCTATGTCAGTCTGACTTGAGGGGCTCAATTTTTTTTCAATTTTCAACAGGGCACTTTTGTATCCAGTAGGTGGCGCTATGGAGCTGACACAGTATTGATGCATATACGTGTTCAGGGCGGGACCATCTACATGCGTGATTTATTTGGTGTAGATCGGACGATGTCTGTAGGAGTTATAAGGACTTCCTGTTTAATGGCGAAGGATCGAATGGCGAAGGAAATTGTCGGCGCCACCACGGCCAAACCGGAACCCTAATCAGAAAGTTTTTGATAACTTTTCATCTCCAATGTCTCAAGATGTTTCTGAGTGAATTTGAAGTCGGTCGGATTAAATCTCTAGGACAAGTTCGTTAAAGTACGAGGTCTGGAAATCTGTATAGTGCTTGGAAACAAACAGCGCCGAAAATTCAATTCAAAATGGCCAACTTCCTGTTGGAGTGAGGGTATGGGTCCAAGAGACTTTTGTGTGCGTCTTTACACGTTACATATGTGTACCAAATTTGGTTCATCTACGTCAATCTGGAGGGAGGGGCTCAATTTTCTTAATCTTCTATCAGGGTGCAGTACCCCCATTTGGCCAGCAGTTCCTGTTTAATGGCGAAACATCAAAATTCCTCACATCGCCACGAAGCAACCAAATCCCTAATGAGAAAGTTTTTGATAACTTTTCATCTCCAATGTCTCAAGATGTTTCTGAGTGAATTTGAAGTCGGTCGGATTAAATCCCTAGGACAAGTTCGTTAAAGTACGAGGTGTGGAAAACGCCAAAATCGCACATATTTTTCAAAATGGCCGACTTCCTGTTGGAGTGCCGTCATGGGTCCAAGAGACTTTTTGGTGCGTCTTTACACGATACATATGTGTACCAAATTTCGTTTGCCTATGTCAATCTGACTTGAGGGGCTCAATTTTTTTTCAATTTTCAACAGGGCACTTTTGTATCCAGTAGGTGGCGCTATGGAGCTGATACAGTATTGATGCATAGACGTGTTCAGGGAGGGACCCTCTACATGCGTGATTAATTTGGTGTAGATCGGACGATGTCTGTAGGAGTTATAAGGACTTCCTGTTTAATGGCGAAGGATCGAATGGCGAAGGAAATTGTCGGCGCCGCCACGGCCAAACCGGATCCCTAATCAGAAAGTTTTTGATAACTTTTCATCTCCAATGTCTCAAGATGTTTCTGAGTGAATTTGAAGTCGGTCGGATTAAATCCCTAGGACAAGTTCGTTAAAGTACGAGGTGTGGAAAACGCCAAAATCGCACATATTTTTCAAAATGGCCGACTTCCTGTTGGAGTGACGTCATGGGTCCCACTGACTTTTTTGTGCGTCTGGAAATGATACATATATATACCAAATTTCGTTCATGTACGTCAATCTCTCACATTTTTATATTCAATAGGGGGCGCTATTGAGCCATTTTGCGACGGCCATTTTGGCGGACCTTAAAATATCAAATTTTTCGCCAGGTCTGATGTACGTGCAAATTTTGGTGACTTTTGGGGCACGTTTAGGCTGTCAAAAAGGCGTTCGTTTTGTATAATAATAATAATCTCTACAGATACAATAGGGCCTTCGCACTGTTGAGTGCTTGGGCCCTAATTAAAGCTGCAAGCAGCGATGATCGGGCCCAAGCTCCCCCGCCCCGCCACTACTGAGCGAGACTTGCTGTGACGCACACAGAGTCAATATAAAGTTGGTTGGATTAGGAGGAATTCATTAAAGTATGTGGTGTGAAAATTGTATCAAACCGTGCCAAAATTGAAGATTCATTTCAAAATGGCCGACTTCCTGTTGGCGTGAGGTTATGGGTCCAGGAGACTTTTTTGTGAGTCTTTACACGTTACATATATATACCAAATTTCGTTCATCTATGTCAATCTGGAGGGAGGGGCTCAATTTTATTAATCGTCTACGGGATGCAGTACCCCCATTTGGCCAGCTGTTCCTGTTAAATGGCGAAACGTCAAAATTCCTCACATCGCCACGAAGCAACCAAATCCCTAATCAGAAAGTTTTTGATAACTTCTCATCTCCAATGTCTCAAGATGTTTCTGAGTGAATTTGAAGTCGGTCGGATTAAATCCCTAGGACGAGTTCGTTAAAGTATGACGCGTGGAAAACGCCAAAATCGCACATATTTTTCAAAATGGCCGACTTCCTGTTGGAGTGACGTCATGGGTCCAAGAGACTTTTTGGTGCGTCTTTACAAGATACATATGTGTACCAAATTTCGTTTGTCTATGTCAATCTGACTTGAGGGGCTCAATTTTTTTTCAATTTTCAAGGAGGAGCTATTGTATCCAGTAGGTGGCGCTATGGAGCTGACACAGTATTGATGCATATACGTGTTCAGGGCGGGACCCTCTACATGCGTGATTAATTTGGTTCAGATCGGACAATGTCTGCAGGAGTTATAAGGACTTCCTGTTTAATGGCGAAGGATCGAATGGCGAAGGAAATTGTCGGCGCCGCCACGGCCAAACCGGATCCCTAATCAGAAAGTTTTTGATAACTTTTCATCTCCAATGTCTCAAGATGTTTCTGAGTGAATTTGAAGTCGGTCGGATTAAATCCCTAGGACAAGTTCGTTAAAGTACGAGGAGTGGAAAACGCCAAAATCGCACATATTTTTCAAAATGGCCGACTTCCTGTTGGAGTTACGTCATGGGCCCCACAGACTTTTTTGTGCGTCTGGACATGATACATATATATACCAAATTTCGTTCATGTACGTCAATCTCTCACATTTTTATGTTCAATAGGGGGCGCTATTGAGCCATTTTGCGACGGCCATTTTGGCGGACCTTAAAATATCAAATTTTTCGCCGGGTCTGATGTACGTGCAAATTTTGGTGACTTTTCGGGCACGTTTAGGCTGTCAAAAACGCGTTCATTTTGTGAGACGAATAATAATAATCGGCACGATTACAATAGGGCCTTCGCACTGTATAGTGCTTGGGCCCTAATAATCTTGACAGATACAATAGGGCTTCGCGCTGGTCAGCGCTCGGGCCCTAATTAAAACTGCAAGCAGTGATGAACGGGCCCTCGCGCCCCCACACACCGCCTTGTACACGCATGTCGGTGCATGCTGCAGTCACACGGCAGACACAGCGGGCACGTAGACGTCTTGGCACCGGGGCTTGTAATGAACACTGTGTGATGGGGCTAAGTCACATTGCATGTGTCCACTAGGTGGCGCTAGAGATCACCCACCAATTACATGTCATGTTGCAGTGTGTGATGTAGAGAACACATCCTGTAAATTTCATATAAATCGGATAATGTTTGTCATATGAGGCTGACTTCCTGTGTCCAGTAGGTGGCGCTGTGTATTTGACGCAGTATTGATGCGTAGATGTGTTCAGGTCGGGACCCTCTACATGCATGATGAATTTGGTGTAGATCAGACAATGCCTGTAGGAGTTATAAGGACTTCCTGCCTCATGGCGAAGCATCGAAATTGTTTGCACATCCACGCCCAACAGGAAGAAGTCATAAAAAAGATTTTGATAACTGGTGTTATGTCTCAGCTGAGTCAATTTCAGGTGGAAATACTTAAGATTATGGGAGTAATTAATGTACAAATGACGCAAGTGACTTCCTGTTGCCAGTAGGTGGCGCTATGACTGTCACTAAATATGAGACTGTACATGTGTTCAGACGAGGACACTGAACAAGCATATTAAATTTGGAAAAGCTCAGACCATGTGGAGTCAAGTTATGAGGGTTTGAAATTTCATGGCGAAGCATCGAAATTCGCCGCTTCACCACGGCAACCAGGAATGGCGGGGGAAAAAGCTTTTGATAACTTTTCATCTCCAATGTGTCAAGATGACTCTGTGTGAATTTGAAGTGGATGGGATGAAATCCCTAGGACTAGTTAGTTAAAATATGAGGCCTGGAAATGACCAAAAAACTCACCAAAATTGAATATTTTTCCCAAGATGGCCGACTTCCTGTTGGACTTAGGGTATGGGTCCAAATGGCGTTTTTGTGCGTCTGGAGATGATACATAAACCTACCGAATTTCATTCTTCTATGTCAATCGGGAAGGCTGAGGTTCAATTTTGAAATATTCAAGGGGGCGCTATTGAGCCGTTTAGTCACACCCCATCCCATTGAAGTATATAGGATGTTAAATGACCGCACTCCAGACGTGTGTGTTGAGTTTCGTTACCGTGGAGGCATCCTTTGCCTCTGCAAACTGTAATCGTATTTTCATGGCGTTGAATGCGTTGTCATGGCAACAGTATTTGATGATGGGTCATGAGTTGCAGAATGTAGCATCACCAAGGTCTTATGTCTCAGCTGAGTGAATTTCAGGTGGAAATACTTGAGATTATGGGAGTAATTAATGAACAAATGACG
Organism: Scomber colias; assembly: GCA_021039105.1. Lineage (NCBI taxonomy): Eukaryota > Metazoa > Chordata > Actinopteri > Scombriformes > Scombridae > Scomber > Scomber colias. The sequence goes on from JAJDFG010000116.1 coordinate 1,279,804, forward strand.
CAAGTGACTTCCTGTTGCCAGTAGGTGGCGCTATGACTGTCACTAAATATGAGACTGTACATGTGTTCAGACCAGGACGCTGAACAAGCATATTAAATTTGGAAAAGCTCAGAGCATGTGAAGTCAAGTTATGAGGGTTTGAAATTTCATGGCGAAGCATCGAAATTCGCCGTTTCACCACGGCAACCAGGAATGACGGACGAAATAGCTTTTGATAACTTTTCATCTCCAATGTCTCAAGATGACTCTGTGTGAATTTGAAGTGGATGGGATGAAATCTCTACGACTAGTTTGTTCAAATATGATGCCACAATTTGCATTAAAATCAATATTTTGATTCAAAATGGCCGACTTCCTGTTGGTGTTAGATTATGGGTCCAAGAGACTTTTTGGTGCGTCTTGACATGATGAACATGTGTACCGAATTTCGTTTCTCTATGTCAATCTGTCACGAGGGGCTCGCTATTATTGATTTTGTAGGGGGCGCTAGAGAGCCATTTTGCCTCGCTGATTCATGCAAAGCATAAAATATAAAATTTTTCGCCGGGTCTGACTAGCATGCAAACTTTGGTGAGTTTCGGGGCACGTTTAGGGGGGCAAAAAGGCAGTTACTTTGTCAGAAGAAAAATAAAGAGAATAATAATCATGGCAAAAACAATAGGGCTTCGCGCTGGTCAGCGCTCGGGCCCTAATAATTTCTACGATTACAATAGGGCCTTCGCACTGTATAGTGCTTGGGCCCTAATAATTTCTACAGATACAATAGGGCCTTCGCACTGTTGAGTGCTTGGGCCCTAATTAAAGCTGCAAGCAGCGATGATCGGGCCCAAGCTCCCCCGCCCCGCCACTACTGAGCGTGACTTGCTGTGACGCATACAGAGTCAATATAAAGTTGGTTGGATTAGGAGGAATTCATTAAAGTACGTGGTGTGAAAATTCTATCAAACCGCGCCAAAATTGCAAATTCACTTCAAAATGGCCGACTTCCTGTTGGAGTGAGGGTATGGGTCTAGGAGACTTTTTTGTGCCTCTTTATGTGATACATATATATACCAAGTTTTGTTCATCTATGTCAATCTGGAGGGAGGGGCTCAATTTCCTTAATCTTCTACGGGGTGCAGTACCCCCATTTGGCCAGCTGTTCCTGTTTAATGGCGAAACATCAAAATTCCTCACATCGCCACGAAGCAACCAAATCCCTAATCAGAAAGTTTTTGATAACTTTTCATCTCCAATGCCTCAAGATGTTTCTGAGTGAATTTGAAGTGGGTCAGATTAAATCCCTAGGACAAGTTAATTAAAATACGAGACGTGGAAAACGCCAAAATCGCACGTATTTTTCAAAATGGCCGACTTCCTGTTGGAGTGACGTCATGGGTCCAAGCAACCAAATCCCTAATCAGAAAGTTTTTGATAACTTTTCATCTCCAATGTCTCAAGATGTTTCTGAGTGAATTTGAAGTCGTCGGATTAAATCTCTAGGACAAGTTCGTTAAAGTACGAGGCATCAAAAACGCCAAAATCGCACATATTTTTCAAAACGGCCGACTTCCTGTTGGAGTGACATCATGTGTCCAAGAGAGTTTTTGGTGCGTCTTTACAAGATACATATGTGTACCGAATTTCGTTTGTCTATGTCAATCTGACTTGAGGGGCTCAATTTTTTTTCAATTTTCAAGGGGGCGCTAATGTATCCAGTAGGTGGCGCTATGGAGCTGACACAGTATTGATGCATATACGTGTTCAGGGCGGGACCCTCTACATGCGTGATTAATTTGGTGTAGATCGGACGATGTCTGTAGGAGTTATAAGGACTTCCTGTTTAATGGCGAAGGATCGAATGGTGAAGGAAATTGTCGGCGCCGCCACGGCCAAACCGGATCCCTAATCAGAAAGTTTTTGATAACTTTTCATCTCCAGTGTCTCAAGATGTTTCTGAGTGAATTTGAAGTCAATCGGATTAAATCCCTAGGACAAGTTCGTTAAAGTACAATGCGTGGAAAACGCCAAAATCGCACATATTTTTCAAAATGGCCGACTTCCTGTTGGAGTGACGTCATGGGCCCCATAGACTTTTTTGTGCGTCTTTAGATGATATATCAGTGTACCAAATTTTGTTCATCTACGTCAATCTGGAGGGAGGGGCTCAATTTTCTGAATCTTCTACGGGGTGCAGTACCCCCATTTGGCCAGCTGTTCCTGTTTAATGGCGAAACATCAAAATTCCTCACATCGCCACGAAGCAACCAAATCCCTAATCAGAAAGATTTTGATAACTTTTCATGTCCAACGTCTCAAGATGTTTCTGAGTGAATTTGAAGTCGGTCGGATTAAATCCCTAGGACAAGTTCATTAAAATACGAGACGTGGAAAACGCCAAAATCGCACATATTTTTCAAAATGGCCGACTTCCTGTTGGAGTGACGTCATGGGTCCAAGAGAGTTTTTGGTGCGTCTTTACACGATACATATGTGTACCAAATTTCGTTTGTCTATGTCAATCTGACTTGAGGGGCTCAATTTTTTTTCAATTTTCAACAGGGCACTTTTGTATCCAGTAGGTGGCGCTATGGAGCTGACACAGTATTGATGCATATACGTGTTCAGGGCGGGACCCTCTACATGCGTGATTAATTTGGTGTAGATCGGACGATGTCTGTAGGAGTTATAAGGATTTCCTGTTTAATGGCGAAGGATCGAATGGCGAAGGAAATTGTCGGCGCCGCCACGGCCAAACTGAATCCCTAATCAGAAAGTTTTTGATAACTTTTCATCTCCAATGTCTCAAGATGTTTCTGAGTGAATTTGAAGTCGGTAGGATTGAATCTCTAGGAGGAGTTAGGGTTCAGATGCCTCGTATGAAGTCCTTCCTTCACCATTCGATGCTTCGCCATGAAATTTCAAACCCTCATAACTTGACTCCACATGGTCTGAGCTTTTCCAAATTTCATATGCTTGTTCAGTGTCCCGGTCTGAACACATGTACAGTCTCATATTTAGTGACAGTCATAGCGCCACCTACTGGCAACAGGAAGTCACTTGTTTCAGTCTTTCACTAATTACTCCCATAATCTTAAGTATTTACACCTGAAATTAACTCAGCTGAGACATAAGACCTTGGTGATGCTACATTCTGCAACTCATGACCCATCATCAAATACCGTTGCCATGACAACGCATTCAACGCCATGAAAATACGATTACAGTTTTCAGGGGCAAAGGATGCCTCCACGGTAACGAAACTCAACACACACGTCTGGAGTGGGTTCATTTAACATCCTATATACTTCAATGGGATGGACGTGACTAAATGGCTCAATAGCGCCCCCTTGAATATTTCAAAATTGAACCTCAGCCTTCCCGATTGACATAGAAGAATGAAACTCGGTACGTTTATGTATCATCTCCAGACGCACAAAAACGCCATTTGGACCCATACCCTAAGTCCAACAGGAAGTCGGCCATCTTGGGAAAAATGCTATATTTTGGTGTGTTTTTTGGTCAGTTCCAGGCCTCATATTTGAACTAACTAGTCCTAGAGATTTCATCCCATCAACTTCAAATTCACACACAATCATCTTGAGACATTGGAGATGACAAGTTATCAAAAGCTTTTTTATGACTTCTTCCTGTTGGGCGTGGCTGTGCAAACAATTTCGATGCTTCGCCATAAAGCAGGAAGTCCTTGTAACTCCTACAGACATTGTCCTGTCTACACCAAATTCATCACACATGTAGAGGGTCCCACCCTGAACACATCTATGCATCAATACTGCTTCATATACACAGCGCCACCTACTGGACACAGGAAGTCAGCCTCATATGACAAACATTATCCTATTTACATGAAATTTACAGGATGTGTTCTCCACATCACACACTGCAACATGACATATAATTGGTGGGTGATCTCTAGCGCCACCTAGTGGACACATGCAATGTGACTTAGCCCCATCACGCAATGTTCATTACGAGCCCGGGTGCCAAGACGTCTACGTGCCCGCTGTGTCTGCCGTGTAACTGCAGCATGCACCGGCATGCGGGTACGGGGCGGTGCGTGGGGGAGCTTGGGCCCGATCATCGCTGCTTGCAGCTTTAATTAGGGCCCAAGCACTATACAGTGCGAAGGTCCTATTGTATCTGTAGAGATTATTATTATTATTCGTCTGTCAAAACGAACGCGTTTTTGACAGCCTAAACGTGCCCGAAAAGTCACCAAAATGTGCAATCATGTTCGACCCGGGGAAAAATTTGATATTTTAAGGATCACGAAAATGGGCGAGAAAAAATGGCTCAATAGCGCCCCCTAGAAAATTAAAAAAAGCGAGCCCCACCTCTGAGATTGTCCTGGACAAACGAAATTCGGCACACATATGTATCGTGTAAAGACGCACAAAAAAGTCTCTTGGACCCATACCCTCACTCTAACAGGAAGTCGGCCATTTTGTATCGAATCTGCGTTTTTGGCGCCATTTTGGCGTTTTCCACACCTCGTACTTTAACGAACTTGTCCTAGGGATTTAATCCAACCGACTTCAAATTCACTCAGAAACATCTTGAGACATTGGAGATGAAAAGTTATCAAAAACTTTCTGATTAGGGATCCGGTTTGGCCGTGGTGGCGCCGACAATTTCCTTCGCCATTCGATCCTTCGCCATTAAACAGGAAGTCCTTATAACTCCTACAGACATTGTCCGATCTACACCAAATTAATCACGCATGTAGAGGGTCCCACCCTGAACACGTATATGCATCAATACTGTGTCAGCTCCATAGCGCCACCTACTGGATACAATAGCGCCCCCTTGAAAATTGAAAAAAAATTGAGCCCCTCAACTCAGATTGACATAGACAAACGAAATTTGGTACACATATGTATCTTGTAAAGACACACCAAAAACTCTCTTGGACCCATGATGTCACTCCACCAGGAAGTCGGCCATTTTGAAAAATATGTGCGATTTTGGCGTTTTCCACGCCTCGTACTTTAACGAACTTGTCCTAGGGATTTAATCCGACCGACTTCAGATTCACTCAGAAACATCTTGAGACATTGGAGATGAAAACTTATCAAAAACTTTCTGATTAGGGATTTGGTTTCTTCGTGGTGATGTGAGGAATTTTGACATTTCGCCATTAAACAGGAACAGCTGGCCAAATGGGGGTACTGCACCCCATACAATATTAAGGAAATTGAGCCCCTCACTCCAGATTGACATAGATGAACAAAACTTGGTATATATATGTATCATGTAAAGAGGTACAAAAAAGTCTGTTGGACCCATGTCGTCACTACACAAAATGGCTCAATAGCGCCCCCTAGAAAATTTAAAAAATTGAGCCCCTCGAATCAGATTGACATAGACAAACGAAATTCGGTACACATATGTATCATGTAAAGACGCACAAAAAAGTCTCTTGGACCCATATGCTCACAAGGCAAAATGGCTCAATAGCGCCCCCTACATAATTAAAAAAATGAGCCCCTCCCTCCAGAGTGACGTAGATGAACGAAATTCCATACACATGTGTATCGTGTAAAGACGCACAAAAAAGTCTCTTGGACCCATATCCTCTCTCCAACAGGAAGTCGGCCATTTTGTATCGAATCTGCATTTTTGCCGCCATTTCGGCGTTTTCCACGCATCGCATTTGAGCGAACTCCTCCTAGAGATTTAATCTGACCGACTTCAAATTCACTCAGAAACATCTTGAGACATTGGAGATGAAAAGTTGTCAAAAACTGTCTGATTAGGGATTTGGTTGCTTCGTGGCGATGTGAGGAATTTTGACGTTTCGCCATTAAACAGTAAATGCTGGCCAAATGGGGGTACTGCACCCCATAGAAGATTAAGGAAATTGAGCCCCTCCCTCCAGATTGACATAGATGAACAAAACTTGGTATATATATGTATCACATAAAGAGGCACAAAAAAGTATCTTAGACCCATACCCTCACTCCAACAGGAAGTGGGCCATTTTGAAGTGAATTTGCAATTTTGGCACGGTTTGATAGAATTTTCACACCACATGCTTTAATAAATTCCTCCTAATCCAAACAACTTTATATTGACTCTGTATGCGTCACAGCAAGTCTCGCTCAGTAGTGGCGGGGCGGGGGAGCTTGGGCCCGATCATCGCTGCTTGCAGCTTTAATTAGGGCCCGAGCGCTGACCAGCGCGAAGCCCTATTGTATCTGTCAAGATTATTAGGGCCCAAGCACTATACAGTGCGAAGGCCCTATTGTATCTGTAGAAATTATTATTCGTCTCACAAAACGAACGCCTTTTTGACAGCCTAAACGTGCCCGAAAAGTCACCAAAATTTGCACGTACATCAGACCCGGCGAAAAATTTGATATTTTAAGGTCCGCGAAAATGGCCGTCGCAAAGTGGCTCAATAGCGCCCCCTATTGAATATAAAAGTGTGAGAGATTGACGTACATGAACGAAACTTGGTATATATATGTATCATGTCCAGACGCATAAAAAAGTCAGTGGGGCCCATGACGTCACTCCAACAGGAAGTCGGCCATTTTGAAAAATATGTGTGATTTTGGCGTTTTCCACACCTCGTATTTTAACGAACTTGTCCTAGGGATTTAATCCGACCGACTTCAAATTCACTCAGAAACATCTTGAGACATTGGAGATGAAAAGTTATCAAAAACTTTCTGATTAGGGATTCGGTTTGGCCGTGGCGGTGCCGACAATTTCCTTCGCCATTCGATCCTTCGCCATTAAACAGGAAGTCCTTATAACTCCTACAGACATCGTCCGATCTACACCAAATTAATCACGCATGTAGAGGGTCCCACCCTGAACACGTCTATGCATCAATACTGTGTCAGCTCCATAGCGCCACCTACTGGATACAAAAGTGCCCTGTTGAAAATTGAAAAAAAATTGAGCCCCTCAAGTCAGATTGACATAGACAAACGAAATTTGGTACACATATGTATCGTGTAAAGACGCACCAAAAACTCTCTTGGACCCATGACGTCACTCCAACAGGAAGTCGGCCATTTTGAAAAATATGTGCGATTTTGGCGTTTTCCACGCCACGCACTTTAACGAACTTGTCCTAGGGATTTAATCCGACCAACTTCAAATTCACTCAGAAACATCTTGAGACATTGGAGATGAAAAGTTATCAAAAACTTTCTGATTAGGGATTTGATTGCTTCGTGGCGATGTGAGGAATTTTGATGTTTCGCCATTAAACAGGAACAGCTGGCCAAATGGGGGTACTGCACCCCGTAGAAGATTAAGGAAATTGAGCCCCTCCCTCCAGATTGACGTAGATGGACAACATTTGGTACACTGATGTATCATCTAAAGACGCACAAAAAAGTCTACGGGGCCCATGACGTCACTCCAACAGGAAGTCGGCCATTTTGAAAAATATGTGTGATTTTGGCGTTTTCCACACCTCGTATTTTAACGAACTTGTCCTAGGGATTTAATCCGACCGACTTCAAATTCACTCAGAAACATCTTGAGACATTGGAGATGAAAAGTTATCAAAAACTTTCTGATTAGGGATTCGGTTTGGCCGTGGCGGTGCCGACAATTTCCTTCGCCATTCGATCCTTCGCCATTAAACAGGAAGTCCTTATAACTCCTACAGACATCGTCCGATCTACACCAAATTAATCACGCATGTAGAGGGTGCCACCCTCAACACATATATGCATCAATACTGTGTCAGCTCCATAGCGCCACCTACTGGATACAAAAGTGCCCTGTTGAAAATTGAAAAAAAATTGAGCCCCTCAAGTCAGATTAACATAGACAAACGAAATTTGGTACACATATGTATCGTGTAAAGACGCACCAAAAACTCTCTTGGACCCATGACGTCACTCCAACAGGAAGTCGGCCATTTTGAAAAATATGTGCGATTTTGGCGTTTTCCACGCCACGCACTTTAACGAACTTGTCCTAGGGATTTAATCCGACCAACTTCAAATTCACTCAGAAACATCTTGAGACATTGGAGATGAAAAGTTATCAAAAACTTTCTGATTAGGGATTTGATTGCTTCGTGGCGATGTGAGGAATTTTGATGTTTCGCCATTAAACAGGAACAGCTGGCCAAATGGGGGTACTGCACCCCGTAGAAGATTAAGGAAATTGAGCCCCTCCCTCCAGATTGACGTAGATGGACAAAATTTGGTACACTGATGTATCATCTAAAGACGCACAAAAAAGTCTACGGGGCCCATGACGTCACTCCAACAGGAAGTCGGCCATTTTGAAAAATATGTGCGATTTTGGCGTTTTCCACACCTCGTACTTTAACGAACTTGTCCTAGGGATTTAATCCGACCGACTTCAAATTCACTCAGAAACATCTTGAGACATTGGAGATGAAAAGTTATCAAAAACTTTCTGATTAGGGATTCGGTTTGGCCGTGGCTGCGCCGACAATTTCCTTCGCCATTCGATCCTTCGCCATTAAACAGGAAGTCCTTATAACTCCTACAGACATCGTCCGATCTACACCAAATTAATCACGCATGTAGAGGGTGCCACCCTCAACACATATATGCATCAATACTGTGTCAGCTCCATAGCGCCACCTACTGGATACAAAAGTGCCCTGTTGAAAATTGAAAAAAAATTGAGCCCCTCAAGTCAGATTGACATAGACAAACGAAATTTGGTACACATATGTATCGTGTAAAGACGCACCAAAAACTCTCTTGGACCCATGACGTCACTCCAACAGGAAGTCGGCCATTTTGAAAAATATGTTCGATTTTGGCGTTTTCCACGCCACGCACTTTAACGAACTTGTCCTAGGGATTTAATCCGACCAACTTCAAATTCACTCAGACACATCTTGAGACGTTGGAGATGAAAAGTTATCAAAAACTTTCTGATTAGGGATTCGGTTTGGCCGTGGCGGCGCCGACAATTTCCTTCGCCATTCGATCCTTCGCCATTAAACAGGAAGTCCTTATAACTCCTACAGACATCGTCCGATCTACACCAAATTAATCATGCATGTAGAGGGTGCCGCCCTGAACACGTATATGCATCAATACTGTGTCAGCTCCATAGCGCCACCTACTGGATACAAAAGCGCCCCCTAGAATTTTTTTTTTTAAGGGTTAGGGTTAGGGTTGAGCCCCTCCACTCAGATTGACATAGACAAACGAAATTCAGTACACATATGTATCATCTATAGACTCCCTCTAGATTGATGTAGATGTACGAAATTTGGTATGTATATGTATTGTGCAAAGATGCACAAAAAAGTCTCTTGGACCCATATCCTCATAAGGCAAAATGGCTCAATAGCGCCACCTAGATAATTAAAAAATGGAGCCCTTTGACTCAGACTGACAGACAAACAAAATTCGGTACATACACACTAAAAAGTCTCTTGGACACATACCCTCACTCCAACAGGAAGTCGGCCATTTTTAATTGAATTTACGTTTATTGGCACGGTTTTGGTGTTTTACACGCATCGTATTGGAACAAACTATTCATAGAGATTTAATCTGACCGACTTTAAATTCACTCAGAAACATCTTGAGACAGGTGAAAAGTTATCAAAAACTATCATGTAAGGACGCACTAAAAAGTCTCTTGGACCCTTACCCTACATATTGTCATGGGAACACCACTTATTGGCAACCGGAACTTAAATATGCGGTAATTTTATGGCCTGTGCAACCTGAAATTTCATCAGGACAGTCTTAAGACCCGGACAGTGCCATATTGTGAAGACTGGATTTCAAGGGGCTGGGTGTGTTAACCCTAGTGCAGAAAACTGAGGCAGGGGGTTGTAACTGGTTTTAAAATAGTTTTATTGCAGGAAGGTAACTGGGAGACGGCAAACATGAAGAAGCAGGTCTTCAGAAAGGTGCATTACTGACAGAACAATAAAATAGTCAACAAGAACTGGAAGGCATGGCTGTCTGTATCAACAGACTCTACCATCTTGTGATACACAACTAATCATAATTGATGACAGCTGGAGGGCTGACTCCTGGACACCCATCTCCACTCCTTCTGCAGAAAGTGACAGGACAAGAGAGGAGACAGAGGAGAAAGCACAACTACAGGAGACAAGTTGAGTTTTGACAGTGTTATGGAAGTTAATGACAGTTGTTGGAGACAATGAACTGAACCTTTCATGTCAACACCAAACCAATCAGCAGGGCACCGCAGGGAATCGAACCCCATCCCAGTATAAACCAGGAGTACCATTACCAGTGCCTTTTGCTTTTAGTCTGAACATGGTAGGTAAAGCAAAACCTACATTAGCAACAGCATTTTATTATATGTCAAAATGACAACTACAATTTATTTGTTCAGCAAATATAGAAAACTATGCAAATAGTGCAGTTTTCAATAAATGGTTCAATGAGCCAAATATTTATCAATACATGTTCTAAATGCTGTTGTAATGTAGGAAAAAGAAAACCTATTTTTTAAATTACAACATAATAAATAATAATATAATAAATAGCAAACAAATAACAAAACACAACATCACATACAACATAGATAAAGCCATGCAAACATCCTCTAATGCACACCATGGGTAAGAAAATTGTCATTTCATATTACACAATACATAGTTTTTTCTTTACTACATTAAAAAAAAAAAACTATATAATTCATGATTTCTGACAATGATTTCAATTATTCATCAAAAATAAAAAAATCACTTTTTGACCCATGTTGTATACATTAAAGCATTACAGAACATACAGCTGACCACAAGACTAACATCTACAACTATAATGACCACTAATTACAAGTCTACAACTAACCAACCACCTATTAGTCAGATACATTATTATGATTATAAAAATATTCCTACATACACATGATTACACAATTACCTAAACACCACAACCTATAGTTACTACGACAACTCTTCCTATTTAGACATTTATACATTTAAAACAACAAACAATTGCCTCATGATCACTAAAATATGCAGGCACAACCTCACACTCAACTTCATAATCTGATGTATTAACATAAACATGATCTATCAACGTCCCTTGCTCTGTTGTCGCCTGCGTTACTAACTGAACAAACCCTTTGTCTGTTAGAAGTTTGCACACACTTGATGATTTCAAGAGATCGTCATTAAAATCTCCCATGACTGCAATATTGTTACTTTTAGGATGTAGCCAATCAAGTAATTTCCCTAAGTGTTCTTTAAACAGAGACATGGGATATGACGGTGGCCGATAAATAACTGCTACTAATAGATTATATTCTAGCCAATTATAAACTATACATTCTAAATTGAATGGTGGCATTTGGATAATATTAGAGGCCAAATTGTGTGCACTGTACAAGCCAACACCACCATGTTGTTGTCCTTGCAGTGCAATCAGTGCTGGATGGTCACTGTTATAAGATAAACTTCGAGGACTACTGTGAAAAGTGAAGCCCTCGATGTTTACTGCTTCTGTAGATGCAGCAGGTAGCCATGTTTCTGTCACAGCAATACAGTTAAGCTGTAAATGCTGTGTACATGAAGCCAAATCTGATACATGTTTAGTTAGATTTTGTACATTCATCAAAAAAACATTGAATGTATTTGTATCCAATTTGTGCCTAATGTTATTTCCTATCAAATATTGGGGCATACTCTGCATAGCATCCTTAATGTTGTCTTTACAATAAATGGCCTTATCATCAAAGTCTTGAATCACCAACCCTGACAAACTTCTAACACGACTTAAGGCCACATACGCCTGACCTGCTGAAAACACCTTCTTGAGACACACCACAGCACTATCTACAGTTATACCCTGTACCTTATGTACAGTACAAGCCCACGCAAGTCTAAGTGGAAACTGACGACGCATGCCACCTTTTTTAGTCACCCTCTCTTCCTCTGCTTCAATACCGATGGAACCCGCTACAACTGACAAACTACTAGCACACTGTTTCCTCCTCTGAGCACCAACATGATCATCATCAAATTTAACAAACACTCTATGAGGAAACTTTTTCTTCTCTAAATGAACTATGTCCGTCACAAAGCCACACACACCATTAACTAGACCATCTGACACATCCACATTTTTACACAACATAACACGTGCACCCTTACCTAATGACAACACTTGGGCTAAACACGTGTTATATGTCTTTGTGTGATGGCCACTCTTCAACACTAACTCCCCTGTTTTTTTATCATTGACATAGTCCTGAGCCTCTATTTCCTCATACTCAGGACATGTCTTCAACAGTTCTTCATCATTGTGCTCATTTACTTGTCTATTCGTCGGAAAAATGTGTAAAGCTGAGCTGACTTCACCGGTTTCACAACGCTTTAATATTTCAATGTCGCTATTCAACATTGCCGTCCCTTTTGAACGAGTTCTAACCCGATTTAATAACGACGCAAAATCACTATCTTTCTGCCTAACGATTTGTGTCAACTCGACAACCTTAAAAAGGCTCGACCACAGGTTGACTCCAAGTTCCTCTTCATAAAGAGGTTTCCCTCTAACTGGAGGCAACTGGAAAAAATCTCCTACAGCTATGACACACACGTTCCCAAACGGAGCCAAATCACCAGTCTGTTTAATCTGTCTCAACCTACTATGAACATACGTCAACAGTCTGTGATCAACCATCGATATTTCATCTATAATCAAAATTTGAAGATCACTATATTTAGCACGCAAAGAGTTCACCTTTTCCTCACCCAAAGGTACGTAGGGAAGGCGAACATCTTTGCCAATGCTAAATGTGTGATGTATGGTTGTTCCATGTAAATTGTAAGCAGCAATCCCCGTAGGAGCTGTTAGCAAGACACAAATATTGTCAGGTTGACGACAGACTGTTGACAACAACCTCATAGCCTCATACTGAATGGCTTTAATTAAATGGCTCTTTCCTGTCCCTGCACCACCTGTAACAAAAACATGAAAGGGATGTGGCTTCTTCCCTCTAACCCTATCTAAACACCACTGCCTAACCTGATAGAAAACACACCGCTGAGTCTCATTTAAAGACCTAATAAGAGCCAAGCCATCAGTCCTACACATAATGTTATTCCTTTTTTCTATATGAACCACCTGTTCCCTACACACCGCTAAGTCTGGGACGTTTTCATTATCAACATCATCATCACCATCTAATACCTGCCCTTTCTTTCTCTCTTCCTCTTCCTGCTTACACTCTAACCTCTCTACTTCCTGCTCTGGGCACAATTCACCCCAGGCATCTTCTGCTACACCATCTATTGCTATATTTTCAAGGATCTCGTCCAACTCGTCGGCATTAATTTCAAATTTGCCTCTATTTAAATCTACGACATCCTTAACCGAATGCATCGTCCTATCACTAAACCTAACACGCGCATCCTTATAAAACTGTCCATATGTTTCAAATTTCTTCGGCTTTAATTGCTTATCGGAACGATACGGCAAGAACAACTGCAGGATACTTTGATAAAATAATTCTGGAGTTTTAGTCTCCGAAAAGCGCGCATATCTAATTACTGCAGGTTCAGTATTTGTTCTTTTAGCGACAAATCCGCAATCATTTTTTAATTGAATCTTATCCTTACACTTCTCATTTTTAGCTAACACACGATACTCCGACGCAAATGTGGCTATACACATATCGCTAAACGTTCTGTCATTAGGCCTATTCTTATACCGATCAACTATACTAGTCATCCAGATGTCATCTACATTACAATCTGAAGACTCTGCCTTTTCTCTCAATATACTTATAGGAAGACTCATCTTAACTATATTGTCCCCTGTAGGTATAAATACAACCTTCCTAGAGAACTCCTTCAGGTGCATGCCACTTAACCTATACACAGCTTCCTGAGCACTCACATCTCTATTGTGCAGATAAACACTACCTAAACTTTTCAAAGCCTCTTTGGCACTAACGTTCCCGTCCTTTGACGCTTCCCTTTGGGCGTTCCCTAGCAACAATCCTATGTCTCTCTCTGCCTTAGAGATATAAGAAATAATTGGCATTCCAACATTTCAACAGCGGCTTACTATACTGATTAATCCAGACTTCATTAACCTGCCTCTTCAAGACAACCGTTGTCTTTTTGGCGATACGTTTATATGCAGCCTCAAACGTAGCTTGACTAATTCCTAAACGCTGCCACAACTCCTCAACAGTGAGGTTACTATTTTCCTCCTTTAATACAGCTGCCTTGATACGTCCCACTATATCTTCTGCGTAATCTCTTTTCATGAGATCGGGTTTTTTCATGTTTCGTTTACCACATGTACACGCTGCAGATTCCTCGCACTTACATTTATTTTTTAGTTCTTCCTCTGATGGACTACGAGAAATGAATGTACGAGTGGATGGCACTTTTGGAAAATTGAAACGACAAGCCGTGTTTTTCTTTTTACAAGTTTTGGAATGTCGCTTTGAGTGTTGCTGTACAGATGTGACAATGTCCAATAATGTCTCATCTTGTGCCGGTAACTCGCATGTCACATATTTATCAATAAATTCGACGACTTCTTCGTCCGTGTTTTCATCAATTTTAGGTGCGTTTTCGATCCAAAACAAGCAATGTACATGTGGTGAACCGCGCTGCTGAAATTCTACCCTATAAAAGAAATCGACAATTTTACCGATTGGATTGGAGGGGGACATAAGGACCTCCCTCAAAAACACATGCCAGCGATAATCAAACATTCTCGCTGCAGTGACCGGATTACGACGCAGTAACTCACACTTGTCTGCCCACTCTAAATCTTCTGCAGTCTGAGTCCTACCTTCCTGTTTCAAAATGCTACCTAGTAAATTTGTCCATCTCAAATCTGCAGAAGAAAATGAACAAAACCAAGTAGGCAGACCAAGCTGACGGACCGACGCAACTAACCCACGCTGGGCTTCCTGCCAAAAAGCCGGGGGAACCTCGGATCGGCTTCAGAAAACGATACCCGTCATCAAACTCCAACAACTTTTTCATGGACTCTTCATCATTTATTAAGTCCCTCACACTTTGACCACCTACCTTCTTAGAAGGACGCCCCTTACCTTTCCGCAGGGCGATTGACACGTTTGACACAACCTGCTGAACCTCAGACATGTACTGACCGAAAAAAATTTACTCTACATTTCTAGAAAACCTACCGTCAGCATGCAAAATCCTGTTATTCAAATACCGAGACAACGTTAAACGACTAGACCTACTATCATGATACGTCTTACCACCTAGAGGAAACAACACTGGGAAACATTTAGCCTCATTTTCCTGATCAGAAAGTAACTTAACAGGATTGTTACCTTCTGCAGGAGCAACATTCAACACACCCTCATAATATTGATCCAATGTTTCCTGACCTATGTCAACAGGCATAAAACACGTGTCCTGAAACATACAATGCTGCTGCCTATCATGTAAAAGCTCATCTGACACGTCTTCATCTTCCCCAGTTTCTGCATTAACACTAACCTCCGGTTCAACAACTGCCTCATCTTCTTCCCTAAGAAATGCATTTAGCCACTCCTCATTAAAATCAACGTCTTTATAATACACGTTTGTATCCTTTAAAAACTGCAAAGCCTTCCTAACGCGCATAGTATCCACAAACTGATACTCGTAATGACCTTTATACGTCAACTTACGCTTCAGTTTTACAAGCAGCAAAGACCCCTCCATATTGGAGCGCGGCAACAATTTACTGGTCTCCACTATGTTGGCAGGAACACATGTCACCGGACCATGCACTCCATTCTGACCTCCCTTAGGCAGAGCCAACATCTTCATAAACGGTATGTGCAACGCAATTAAATGCTGCTCTAAACTATTCAAACACGCCAACTCCGGTGGAATAGGATCAAGTTTCAAATTATTAACTGAACTCTCAGGTGGCAGTACACCATTATTAAGCTTACTATGACACGTGTGACAAATCCACAACTGACCTCTAGCTGAATCTAACCACTGACACGGCACTACACAGTCCTTACTACACTTGTGTAAATAGTCCTCACTAATACACTTATCTGCTAATGAAGCTAATGCCTTATTCTTGCTGTAATTCTCTTTCCTACAATTTACAACCTGCCGTCTAAACAACAACCTATGACAAACTGAACACACAAAATCTGGACCATCTTTAACCTTATCCAAAAACTGGTCCATCACAAAATCAAACTGCTTCCGTTTCTCTTTTATGTCTACCATCTTCAACTTATTACCTTCTACAACGCGAATTCTATGCTCCGAGTCCCCATGATACTTTCTTTGACTCATTTCCTTCACTCTCTGCCTATGAACCACATTTTCCCTATACTTCCCAACACTCTTTGCTTTAATGCTCTCTCGATGCAACAAATTATCCCTATACTTCCCAACACTCTTTGCTTTAGTGCTCTCTCGATGCAACAAATTATCCCTATACTTTCCAACACTGTTTGCTTTAACTCGCTCCTGATGCAACAAATTATC
This sequence comes from Scomber colias, assembly GCA_021039105.1. Classification (NCBI taxonomy): domain Eukaryota; kingdom Metazoa; phylum Chordata; class Actinopteri; order Scombriformes; family Scombridae; genus Scomber; species Scomber colias. Next base: position 1,296,245 of record JAJDFG010000116.1, read on the forward strand.
CTTATACTTTCCAACACTGTTTGCTTTAACTGCCTCTCTATGCAACAAATTATCCTTATACTTCCCTACACTCTTTGCTTTTTGTGTCTCCCTCAGCAAAACATCCTGACGATATTTCTTATTGCGCATTTCATTTTTCTTCTCCCTATTCAGCACACTACCCTGATATTTCATTTTAATTTGTGATTTCCTCTTACTTTTCAAATACTTGGAAAGACAACTCTTAGTATTCACACCTGCACAATCTATTTTGACTCTCTTACACTCTGGACTTTCCAAAGAACCACTCTCTACACTACGACGTCTCATATCATAAATGTTACAATCTAAACTATTCTCATTACACAAACCATAACACCTCTGCAGCTGAGGCTCATAAACACAAACAACTGTTTCATAATGGTTACCATTACTATTTTCCAAATAAATCCCCTGTGTAGACAAACCATTAAACTTACAGCTATATTCTAGCCATCTACCATCACAAAATGTAAAGATATTAACTCCTAAACAATCTGCTGCTGCCTGAATTTCCACCTCTGTTGCCCAGCTGCCAACATAGCTCATCTTTGACTCCCTAACATAATCTGCCACTGAAGAATACTCACTTCTCAAAATGCTATTGTATTGTGACGCATTCTTCTCTAGATGTTTAACAACAGCGAGTCTAATCTTCCTATGACTCTTCTGTGTTCCACTCACAGCTAGAGACACTGCCCTAAAGAAACAGTTCCCATCAGCCACTATGTTCTCCTTCTTACAAGGAGACCCTAACAAACCAACTCCTGCAGACACTACCTCATCAACTTTCTCAAACTCTACATTTACCCGTTTACAAACCAACTGGGCAACCTCCTTACTAAGGGGATCAAACTGCAGCTGTTTGCACGTCTCATCACCGACAAACACAACATCTGCATCAGCTGCAGGAGCCTCCCCACTAACTACATCTGCATCAGCTGCAGGAGCCTCCCCACTAACAACATCTGCATCAGCTGCAGAAGCATCCCCACTAACAATAACAGACAGGACCTCATCTGCAGGAGCCTCCCCACTAACAACATCTGCATCAGCTGCAGGAGCCTCCCCACTAACAATAACAGACACGACCTCATCTGCAGTAGCATCATCACTAACAACTGCTACAACTGCAGGAGCATCATCAAACACTACATGAAACACACGCACACCAGCGATCTCAAAAGCTTCATGACTTGCATTGAGTGATGCAGCCAGATTGCATACATACTCATGCAGGTCTCTAACACAAGTAAAATACGCAACTATACTTCTACCATAAACACCTACCAATCCTGCAGCGCTGCGTGCGTGTGAATCAACAACAGCATATCTACCGTTCTGATTAATAACTGCGCATGTAGTACTACCCAGGGTCAGTAAGCACGTGCTATAGTTATCAAGCATCCTCTCCAATCCATTTAGGAGAGAGGTGTGACAACCAGCCTCAACCAGTTCTCCATCAACTACATTGACCACACCACTAACATAGTCACTACCATAATCGAACGTAAACTGCTGCCCGTCAAAAACATGTTGTCCTGGCAACTCAGGAACACACAAGAACTCAGAGGTCCCACCGATCCTGTTGTTCTCACGCAAGAACGCGTACAAGTCATCGCCTAGATGGAGAACATGATCCAAATCACGACGCCGCCACGAGAACACACTACTGACTGTGTGTTTAGCCAAGCTTGCTAAAGCTATGGCCATACACTGACGCCCTGGGTATTTAAATCTACCATTGCCCTGATGGAAGCTCCCCCTAACCCATTTAACCTTAGCAGATGTACAGTCATCATGGTCAGTAGGAACACCAGTGTCCGAACACACTGAACCTGAACTAGAAGAATCAAAGTCTGTCCTACCTTTGACGCTTCTAGGGAAGTCTTCCTCCATCGGGCTGGGGGGCGATGACTCTGAGGACACGTGACATGGTTAACAAACATGTTTTCAACCTCCATCAATAAATGACCGTTAAGGCTAATCAGGAACTAGGGTCAATCTTACCTGTGACGCAGGCAGCTGGAGTCTCCCTCTGCGTCACGACCACGTCCACGGGGCTGGGGAGCGATGACTCTGAGGACACATGTGACATGGTTAAAAACATGTTTTCAAACTCAAAGTGCATTACATGTTTCAGGACAGCATTAGAACTAGGGTCAATCTTACCTGTGACGCAGGCAGCAGGAGTCTCCCTCTGCGTCACGACCACTTCCACAGGAGCTGCCTCGACAACAGCCTTTACCTAGAAGACGAGAAAAACCAAAAATGATTGACCAACTCCATCCACACATTTCTTCATGGTTTCACTCCAAACATAATACAAACAAAAATGTCATCAATTACTAACCTGCTGTCGAGCCCGTCTCCTCTTGGAAGTGGCGGCCTTGGGCTGACGGTCCACGCGGGGTTTCTAAAAGAAAAACATGAAAATATTAATTAACATCAAATTTAAAATGAATTTAATTAATTAGAAAGCCTCAACCAACACATATCATTTGCATCATTTGGTGTGGAAAACGCCAAAATCACACATATTTTTCAAAATGGCCGACTTCCTGCTGGAGTGACGTCATGGGCCCCACAGACTTTTTTGTGCGTCTGGACATGATACATATATATACCTAATTTCGTTCATGTACGTCAATCTCTCACATTTTTATATTCAATAGGGGGCGCTATTGAGCCATTTTGCCACGGCCATTTTGGCGGACCATAAAATATCAAATTTTTCGCCGGGTCGGATGTGCGTGCAAATTTTGGTGACTTTTCGGGCACGTTTAGGCTGTCAAAAAGGCGTTTGTTTTGTATAATAATAATAATCTCTACGATTACAATAGGGCCTTCGCACTGTATAGTGCTTGGGCCCTAATTAAAGCTGCAAGCAGCGATGATCGGGCCCAAGCTCCCCCGCCCCGCCACTACTGAGCGAGACTTACTGTGACGCATTTTCAAGGTCTTGAGATGACACAGAGTCAATATATAGTTGGTTGGATTAGGAGGAATTAATTAAAGTACGTGGTGTGAAAATTGTATCAAACCGTGCCAAAATTGCAAATTCACTTCAAAATGGCCGACTTCCTGTTGGAGTGACGTCATGGGTCCAAGAGACTTTTTTTTGCCTCTTTATGTGATACATATATATACCAAATTTTGTTCATCTATGTCAATCTGGAGGGAGGGGCTCAATTTCCTTAATCTTCTACGGGATGCAGTACCCCCATTTGGCCAGCTGTTGCTGTTTAATGGCGAAACATCAAAATTCCTCACATCGCCACGAAGCAACCAAATCCCTAATCAGAAAGTTTTTGATAACTTTTCATCTCCAATGTCTCAAGATGTTTTTGAGTGAATTTGAAGTCGGTCGGATTAAATCTCTAGGACAAGTTCGTTAAAGTACGAGGCATCAAAAACGCCAAAATCGCACATATTTTTCAAAATGGCCGACTTCCTGTTGGAGTGACATCATGGGTCCAAGAGAGTTTTTGGTGCGTCTTTACAAGATACATATGTGTGCCGAATTTCGTTTGTCTATGTCAATCTGACTTGAGGGGCTCATTTTTTTTTCAATTTTCAAGTGGGCGCCATTGTATCCAGTAGGTGGCGCTATGGAGCTGACACAGTATTGATGCATATACATGTTCAGGGCGGGACCCTCTACATGCGTGATTAATTTGGTGTAGATCGGACAATGTCTGTAGGAGTTATAAGGACTTCCTGTTTAATGGCGAAGGATCGAACGGCGAAGGAAATTGTCGGCGCCGCCACGGCCAAACCGGATCCCTAATCAGAAAGTTTTTGATAACTTTTCATCTCCAATGTCTCAAGATGTTTCTGAGTGCATTTGAAGTCGGTAGGACTAAATCCCTAGGACAAGTTCGTTAAAGTGCGATGCGTGGAAAACGCCAAAATCGCACATATTTTTCAAAATGGCCGACTTCCTGTTGGAGTGACGTCATGGGTCCAAGAGAGTTTTTTGTGCGTCTTTACAAGATACATATGTGTACCGAATTTCGTTTGTCTATGTCAATCTGACTTGAGGGGCTCAATTATTTTTTCAATTTTCAAGGGGGCGCTATTGTATCCAGTAGGTGGCGCTATGGAGCTGACACAGTATTGATGCATATACGTGTTCAGGGCGGGACCCTCTACATGCGTGATTAATTTGGTGTAGATCGGACGATGTCTGTAGGAGTTATAAGGACTTCCTGTTTAATGGCGAAGGATCGAATGGCGAAGGAAATTGTCGGCGCCGCCACGGCCAAACCGGATCCCTATTCAGAAAGTTTTTGATAACTTTTCATCTCCAATGTCTCAAGATGTTTCTGAGTGAATTTGAAGTCGGTCGGATTAAATCCCTAGGACAAGTTCGTTAAAGTACCAGGCGTGGAAATCGCCAAAATGGCGCCAAAAACGCAGATTCGATTCAAAATGGCCGACTTCCTGTAGGAGTGAGGGTATGGGTCCAAGAGACTTTTTTGTTCGTCTTTACACGATACATATGTGTACCGAATTTCGTTTGTCTAGGACAATCTCAGAGGTGGGGCTCGCTTTTTTTAATTTTCTAGGGGGCGCTATTGAGCCATTTTTTCTCACCCATTTTCGTGATCCTTAAAATATCAAATTTTTCGCCGGGTCGAACATGATTGCACATTTTGGTGACTTTTCGGGCACGTTTAGGCTGTCAAAAAGGCGTTCATTTTGTGAGACGAATAATAATAATAATTTCTACAGATACAATAGGGCCTTCGCACTGTATAGTGCTTGGGCCCTAATTATTATAATTAATAATATAAAATATATGTAGAGGTCAAAGTTGAGTCCAAGAAGTTGAAGGCATGGAAGGCGTCCCTATATTCACAAGACATTCAATTTTGTTATTCAAAATCTTCGCTCCTCTTGTGTTTTAGTATTTATTGTGTACTTAATATGAACATAGTTAAAAGGTTGAAAATGTGTGGGGTTTTTTATACAAGATACATTATACATTCATAAGTATATACAACATCTTATTTTTAACCTCACCAAAACAATGTTTTTTAACTGATTTTTCATACATCTTGGAAGATGTTACTGTTACATCCATGTCTGTGTGCTCCTAGTGTCTCCTCCCAGGCTGCTGCTGCAGGGCACACAACTGAGGCTCCTCTGCTCAAATACACCAGCTCTCTACTTACTGTGTCTGTGTATATGTGTCTGTGTGTGTGTATATGTATGTGTGTCTGTGTGTATGTATGTATGTGTGTATGTGTGTATGTGTGTATGTGTGTATGTGTCTGTGTGTGTGTGTGTGTGTCTGTGTGTAGTTAATGTAGTACAGAAGAAATAACCTGTTGAATTGACAACAGGCTTACTTATTTTGAGTACTGGGAGCATGTATGCTGAGAATCTCAGCTTCAGTTAAACTCATCATTTTACAATGAAAGCTGTAACATGGAGCTGTCTCCCCCAGCTCCACTCTCTCACACCTCTGTCCCTCTGTGGTCAGCTGTCTGTATGTCTCCAATACACATTCAAATTTCCATCATCCCCCTCAGGCTGCTGCAGGATTCAGAGGTCTCTTGTGCCACCCAGTGCTCAATGCCTAGATTACACACAGGCAAAATACTACCTTTAATAAATTGAGCTTTTTTTTCAAACTAAAGGAGTAATTTAAATAAAAAGAAACAGTTAAACTTCTTCTTCTTCTTACTCTTCTTCAATCTGACTGAAACAAAACATGCTCAAAAATGACTTAAAAAATGTGTTTTATGAACTAAATTAGACTTAATCTGAACTGTATCAGCTCTGTGCCCCTGGCACCCCTTCCATAACACTGTGTTCATAATGGTCTGCATGTCAATTTAAAGCTCAGATTCTCCTCTTTCCAATGAGTATAGGCCCTCTATCCTATCACAAACAAGAGATTTTTTTATCATTAAAATATTATTTTATTGGTATACCAGGGGCACATTCTTGCAGCTATGTGCTCCTGGTACCCCTTCCATAACACTGTGTTTATAATGGTCTGCATCTCTCTCCCTCTCTCTCTCTCTCTCTCTGTCTCTCTCTCGCAGTCTTTGGTTAGGGTTACACTCTGTCCTGACATTCACCTCCCTCTCCCTCCATCCTCACCTGCCTTTCCACACGTAAGCACTCCTCCATAGGACACACTCCCTCCCTCCCACACACCCCAGGCTCACTGTCCTCCCCCTGCTCCGAGTACTGGTTCTTTTTTTACACTCTGTCCTGACCACCAGCATCTCCCCTTCCATCCTGACCTGCGTACCCCCACTTAGTCACTCCTCACTGGGACACTCTCCCAGTTTGTAACGAAGAGCCCTTCATTACAAGAGACTAGGGGAATATGGCACAACTGCACTGTAAAGAATTGACTGTAGAATTTACAATAAATAACTGGCAAAAAAGTTGCCAGCTAATTATTGTAAAATCGCAGTTTATTACTGTAAAAATATATTACAACATATTATTGTAAACTTTTTACAAGTTTTTACTGTATATAAATTACAGTTACTTAGTGTTTTCTTTTTTAGAAAACAGCAATTCAATGTAATCTAGTTTACAACTGTTTCTTGTATTCTAATAAATTACAGTAATTACCTGGCAACTAAAGTTGCCAGTAAATACCTGTAAATAAATAATACAATATGTTGTTGTAAAATGTTTTACAGTTAATAATGGTTTTTACATTAGCTGCTTTGCAAATTATGCAGATTGTGAATAAAACAAATAATAACAGAGTCGGAGCTGCTACAAAATATATTTATTAAAACTTTCTTAAAACATTCTTTTTTTTAACAGATGTGCAACAGATGCATCTATAGTAACATGAAGAAAAATAAAAGGAAATAAACGGAAAAAAACATTTTAAAAAGAAAAATGAAAGGGATAGTTCAACATTTTGTCAAATTGGCCCATAGCTGTCAAAGACAATTTGTTTTAAAACAAAACATAATCAAACAATGTAGAACAATGTAGAACAATGTAGAACAATGTAGAACAGTCCTCTTTTGGATCCTAAGCAGAAAGCCATTCATAGTCCATCAGCCGTCTCAGCAGGGAGGAGACATGAGGATTGATGGTGTTCTTTGCTGTTTTCGTGCCACTGCTGGGGTTGATTCCAACGAAACATCTAAAATAAGAAAATGACAAAACTTCATGAAAAACTGTGCTCACAGCTGATTGACAAGCCAGCAAAATCAATCAGGTCATACAATACAAGCCAATCGTTTGACCTTCCATGGGCAAATCTGCAACAAAAATTATGCTATTTCATCATTTAATTTTTGCAGTCCAGGCACGTAGGCAAGCTGAAATAGAAAATATCTCTGACACACACATTATGTAAGGCCATAACAGTTAAAAGGGTAGTTTGCATTTCTTGCCACAAGACTGTACCTTAAGAACTTAAAAACTGTCAAGTCAAAATAATGTCTTGTTAATGTCTTGTCCAGTTGTCATGATAGCAAACTTAACAAGTACTAAGCATCTACTCACCTTTGGATGAATTCCAAGGTGCATGCAGCGTGCTCCTGGTACACCAGATTGAAGCTGTAGTAGGATGAAAACAGCGCTGCCAGTCCTGCCGAAAAGTTGGGGTGTGGAGGCACAACCACCTGCCCCTCGATGCTCAGCATCCACTCCTTTGATGTGAGCACTTCACCTAAACATAAACAAACATATGGTTTATAAGTTAATGTTTTTTTTTTATCTTGTTTTATCTCGTTTTTTTAAATCTCGTTTCCACATAAGCATATCCACAATAAACTCTTTGCAATACTTCACAAACATTTTAATTCCTTTTATGTGTTGATATTATTGGCCATTAAAGCTGACTGATACAACACAAAGTGGTCTCCATGACAGCAGGCAATGTTTCAGATATGGATGCTGCTAAAATGTGGATATATCACACACATCTTCCACTCAGCAGTACAGAAAGATCTACTATTAGCAGAGCTTCAAGGTGGGCACCCAAGATTAGAGTGACTAATTTAGTTTCTGACCAAATGTGGGTGTTGAACAACAGACAGAGGAGGGTTTCTGCACAAAATGATGACATCCCAGTAAAGCAGACCTTTAGTTATGGGTTGATCAGTGTGTTTATGTGTATGTTTACCAGATCTCTAAATTCTCCTGTCATTACAGATCCTGCCACCCTCATCAGTCCATTCCCCTCACATGTGTTTCCCTGCCCATCTCCACACCTGGAGACGGCGTTACATTATTATTATTATTATTATTATTATAAGTTATCACCCCCCTTCACATACTAGTCCATCTACTCTTGTCCTCTGCCAGATGTCTAGAGTGTTTGTTCCTAGCTTTCCAGCATTTGTTCTGCCTGTCTGCCTGTTCCCTGGTTTTGGAGATTCTGCCTTCTCTTCTTCGATTTGTCTGCTGATCGTCCTGCCTGCCTGGTTTTGATCCCTTTCTGTTATTTTACACCAAATAAAGCCTTTTGAACTTTTGGTTACAGCTTGAACCTTTTGGAATGGCAATGTCACTTCATTTTATACTATTAGACATGTGTCATATTAAATGTATGGATTCTTTGCCAAATCACATCACATAGGTCACAGTAGCCCTGACGTCTGACCTCCAAAATCTAATAAGTTCATCCATTTTTCCAAATTGACATTTGTGCCAAATCTGAAGAAACTCCCTCCCCTAGTTCTGGAGATATGGTATCTTAGTTCAGTCAAAACAAACACACCCTAGTGTGTAGGCATTAGAAATACTGTAGCCTATAGCATACCTAAGACAATTAGCCTTGGAGAGTCAGGAAGCAGCAGTGTTCTTTCGGCATCAGCTGTGGTTCCCAACACCTAAAAACAAAACAAAACAGAAAAAATTGACAGACAATTACTTTCAGTCTCAATTTTGAGTATATCATCATAATGACCCAATACACCTTAATAGCATGCCTCTAAAATCAAGAGAAATGGTAGAGTGTGAGAAAAGGGCTGCAGAAATGTCTTTCATAGGATGACTTTTTAGTTTTATCATTGAGAGGTCATTCCACTTGAGTAAAGAACATGTGTACTTCTGCTGTCCCTTCAAACTACAATTTCACACTTACATCTGTCTGCAAAATGAGTTCGTCAGGGTTCTCTTTGAAGTGAGCCATAAGCAGGAGGATCACACATGGGAATGGATCACACTTGTCTTCGCTGTTGTACTTGACCAAGATGCGCTCTTTCTCATCTGCATTAGGCCCTGCTGTCTTCTTCTCAAAAAACTTGAGGATCAGCTTCCCTTTGTCTTCTACGGCCTGCTCCATTTTATGCAGTATGTCAATGTCAGTAAGCAGTTGGAAATGGCTGTAAAGCTCTTTTGGTGTGAAAAGATATGGCCATTGATTCTTCAGCTCAGTGATCGAAGGGGGTGGGCTGGCATTGATAGTTTTTCTTTGTAAGTAGTAGGTTGCTTTCATTAAGTGAGTCAAATGTCCTCTATCTGCACCAGATGGCCCCTCAGTGCTGTAGAGGTCTTTCATTTCTCTCTGTTTATCTTTGAGACTTTCTTCAGTTTCGTCCACTGGACAGTCAGGCTGCCATCTTACGCAGCCATATTGGTCAGCTGGTCCTCTAGCTAGATCTGCAGGTGATTTTGAGACATTTTTTGACTTCCTTCGTCTAGAGAGAATGCTCCCACGATTAACATGCTCTACCCGTGTTTTTAACTGAGTCGCAAGGGATCCAAAGCCGCTGCCAATTAGAGTGCCATCTTTCATGACATCTGCAAAGCTTTTGGGATGCTCCCTTACAATCTTCCTGGCCACTGTCTGGCACTGAGACTTTGATGGATTTAATGCACTCAGCCTCATATCATCAACAACCACCCGTACCATTTCCCTGCGGTCTTTAGCAGAGGGACGTGTCTCCTGCGCAATGGCGTTTCTGATACCAGTAGGCATTCTGTTCCAAGGAAAAGTGAAGATTTCAGGCCAGGAACTTAAATTCACTGTCATGCCGGAGCTATCATAGCTTGACGGACTTGGAGAGGTAGAGCGGGATTGAGAAGATGAAGGATCCTGTGTGACGGGATTAAACATTAGGTCGGGGGGTTCGATGGCAGTCAGGGTCACTACAAGGGAAAAAGAAGAATGACAGCAGTACTTAATATCTACAGACAAAATACAAACTTCTAATAAACTTTTTTTGTTGTTGCTGTGCATTGTTTTTTATATGCAAAATACCTTCAGTTTGCCATGCGGTGATAAGCCTTCGACATTGGATAGGTGTGATTGTAGCAGAAACATCCTCCTCTTTAATAAACTGTAGGTCACTTAGGGATTCCACACCAATGCTTTCCAGCTTGTTCAGGAGGGACTGTAGTTTATCTTCTGGTAAACTGGGTAGTACTGACAACACAGTTTGTTTTATGTCCTCCCCTGGTGTTGCCATGTTAGTATATATCTGGGAGCGAGTGATGGATAATGATTACTGATGTACCGTTCAGATTGTACCCCATTAAAGGATAATAATCAAGCAGGTCTTCTTGCTTCACACAGGTGTAGCCTGACTCCTGGACAACTTCTGTTAAACTGTGAACACCCAAATCAGGAAAATCCACAGCTTTCTGCCTTCTCACAATAAAGTACACACAGTCACCATGGTGGATCAAAATCAATATGATCTCACCAATGTGAAGGCCCTCATCATCTTGTCCTAAAACAACATGCATTCCTTTTTTGTACTTTGTCCCTTTGACTTTGACAGCACATGTGGCTACAGTAGAGTCATGTGTGAAGTTAAATGGTGCAGTTGCTACCTTGATTCTCTCACTATAGTCATCAACATAGAACTCAGTTCCTTTTTCAACTTGTATGACAGGAGGGAAAAAACTTCCTGCACATAAGTATGCTTGGAGGAGCTGGTGTCGTTCTGCAAGACTAGCACACAGGTTTTTAAAGTTGTGTAGTTTCCTGGCACACTGTTTAAAAAAAGTATGCTTGCTCTCAAATCTCAATGTCCAAAGACGGATGAGAGGTCCAAACTGAAGGATAAGCTCAGGATAGTGACAGAGATAGTGGTGCTTAGGTTTAAGAGGATGGTGTGGAAACAGCTCTACTCTGGACTGAATGTATTCCTCAATAAGAACATTCAAGTAGGCACTCTGATCTGCAGTTATTGCTGGTGCACACACATAAGCAACTATCTCTCTCAAGAGCAAAATCAACTTCCAGACACCATTTTCAGAGGGATTGTTGATCCTGTCACCAATTAACAGAGGCAGTACTCTCAAGAGACACCAATTCTGTACAGCATGACCACGCAACTTCTCACTACCGGGGTTGAACTCAGGCGGTTTGTCATCTGCTTCATTTCCAAGATATGCAAACAGACTTATTCTTCTGTTCAACTCAACAAATGAGAACTGTTTTTCCTGGTTTGCCAAGTGGTTGATACACAATGCCAGGTCAACAGATACAACACCCTCAAAAAGGTCATGTCCAAGACATGGTGGAAGACCAGGCTGGCAAACATGAAAGTAACAAAGCTGGTTGAACACATTTTATGCCACACACTGTATCTGTGTTGCCCGCTCTCAGTTCATGTACATGCTGCTGATATGATTGTTTTGTTCTCTTTGACCCAGTGGACAGTGGACTCAACCGAAATGTCACTCTGTCTACATCACAAAACCTACAGAAATGGGAACTCTTGCTGAAGTTTTCCACAAAGCCACCAATACAGTGAGAGCCGAGATTATCTCCAGCTATCGCACATACAAAACCTTTGATGACTTTGCCATTATTCAAAACAATGCCACTGTCCTCCAGCTCTTTCAGATCCTTTATCAGTGGGCTGAAGACAATTTCCTGTCCAAATGACTTGAAGTCTTGTTCTCTACAGAGAAGAACAAGCTGCATGTGGTCGATGTTTGATCTGTTGTAGGGCAAAATATCACCAAGTGTCAGATAAACTGCCAATACCTTATGTTTTTTTCGGGCTGATCCTAACGGATTGACTACCTCAAAAGAATCTTGATAGAGAATCAAGGCTAAAGATGAGGTTTCTGTTTTAAGCAAGACATGATCGGTCATATTCTTTCCATCCCATACATCTTCCAGCACATCAGGGGACGAGAGGCGTGAATGGGACTTTTCATGCTGTTTTCTGAAAGCCTCAGATTCAAAGAGAGAAGTAATGCTTTCTTTTATTGGCACATACTGTGCGAAGCATTCTTTCCCTGAGTCAGTTACCCCTAAATACAAAGGCAGAGGTGCAACATAGTTGAAGTGGTTTTTGAATACTGACTTGCGACGCTGATCTGTACGCAAAATGTTGTTGCCTTTTTTTAATATGTCATTTTTTGTGAGCTCTTCAATTACATTAGTGATATCTGTGTCAGGAATCCCAAGCAGAGACAATTTCTCTTTGAGTTAGGAAAAGATATGTAACTGAGCAGCATCATGGATGTCCTGGACTTCCTCAATAATAGTCTGAATTACTGATGCTGGTAAAACTAATTTGGCCTGAAGCCTCAAGTAAAACAGAGACAAGTTTTTTAAAAAGAGGTCTTCATCCACAACATCATCCAGTTCTGTGTCTGTATGTCCTTCATACTCGAAGAGAGAGGTAGAGGGCGGACTCACAGGTTGGCAAGGGGTTTCAAATTGTGTTTCTTGGGCTGGGTGTGGAAACACCACCTCACGTATTTCTCCTGCCAAACTTTTTTTGTGTGTTCTCGAAATGTGAGATGCAAATGTAGATTTTACACCAAATGTTTTCTCACATGCCCTGAAGGGACATGTTATTTTTCTGCCCTCTGTTATATGACCTTTCAGATGATTAAGCAATTCCTTCACATTTGTAAATATACCCTGACAAAATTCAATCTGACAACTCAGCGTTGTACCAGTAGGCTCATCTGTAGTACTTTTGTCAGACTTGTATCCTTTATGATCTCTGTACAAATGAGACTTGAAAGCTTCAAATTTTCTGAATGCACGAGTACAATTAGGTACACCACAGGTAAAAGGGCAGTTTGCTGCATTACTGTGGAGTTTCATATGATTAGTAAAACCTATTATAGTTTTACTCTCATGTGCACACTGCTTGCAGTAATACATTTCACACCTACGGAGAGCAAAATGAAAGAGAGAAGAGAAAAAAAAGAGTTATTTAAACAACAACTAAAAAAAACAACAAATGTGCATAGTTTAGTTCTCTACATTTTACAGTTTTTTTAGTGCAATACTGGGGAAGTAGCTATCTTTTTTTACATTAATATCAATTATTTTAACATGTACTAATGAGTTTGAAACAATTTAACCACAGAAGGTTTTTTTTACACACAGCTATGGGTGTGCACATAAAATTCTAGCCTGATGCCTAGTTTGTGAGATGACAGACACATGCACACCTGAATGCATGATTTCTTGGCTGAGATAATTGTGTGTAGGCAAATTTAATTTACTTGAGGTAACCTGGACACAAACTGAATCCCAAATAAACTTTCACTGCAACAGACTGCGTAGTCAAATCAAAAAAATATTTCACCTGAAAATCCCGTTCTCCGTGTTTTACTTCAGGTCTTCAGTGGTGGTAGTCACTGCATGTGGCTTCCCTTGGCATCCCCTCACCTGTAGCTAAAAGATGTACAAGTTGAAAAACACAAGTGCACAGAGACAGAGAATGTCTAGTGTCACCGCTTTTCACAGACAAAGGTCAATTTAGTGTTTTTATTTATTTTCTAAATGAGATTAATTATGTTTTTTTTACCTCAAAATCCTCTTCAGTTGTGTTTGATCACTGTGGGCTTCAGTGGTGGTGCTCACTGTGTGTGAATTCCTTCAGGTCTGTAACGATATGATGCACAACTTGTAAATCACAGGACATGGTAGATTATTACTTTATTATTCATTTATTTGGCTCCGCTCTGTTTAGCATCTGCTCCCGTACCACGTGATTACACGCACCCAATACCGTGCCTTGTTGTCATAGAGCCATTCAAGGACCCTCGGAAAGCAGAGAATCTCGCGACGCGATTCATATGTCGTTGATAGCTCGTTGCTATCATAAACGGTCCAGATGTTATTCAATGTTTTGTGAAACACGTGAACACGTTGCACCGATGCAACGTTCGTTTTGACACATGATTGGTGATTTGTTACGGGTGAGAACGGAGGCTCTCTGCCTGCTGTCTCACAGCTGAAAACCAAGCTTGCAACATCAGTACAGTACCTGGCCTCCACCCCTGTGTCACAGCCCTTATCTCTCCTACCCGCACGGCGACACAAACCTCCGTAATCTTTTGTTTATGACGGTTGAGACTACACAAACACACGTGCAGCAACGTCGCACGTGTTATATCATTATCCACCGCTAAATTTATTGATTTTTCGCCGGCTTCGTTGTAAGCAAGTGCACATGGAGGAGAGGAGTGGTGGAAAATAGTGGAAAAGCGAGCACACTTGCATATTTAAACCCAATTTCTACGAGGTGAGCATTTCCAGCTCGGTCCAAAATGGTCCAAAACGCCACTAACTTTAAAAAAAAACGTAACCATATAACTTTCTCTGCCGACATTACCCAACATTAGAGTGCATGCATGTTACCTTAGCTGTAATGTTGCCTGTTTATCAGAGAAATGCAGAGATGGGATCAAGTCACACATGTGCAAGTCTCAAGTAAGTCTCAAGTAATTTTCCTTTTGAGCAAGTCAAGTCAAGTCCAAGTCAAGTCACCTTTATTATTGCAATTTCACCCGGTGAATCTAATCTAAATAAAGTGAAGACAATATAGAATAAAATAGAATAGAAATTTACGACAACACCATTCTCAGCCTGCACTCATACCAAGTAATTTTAGATATTAATTTCATATTTTATATTTGTGGTGTTTAAGAGAAAAACACAACAATGTCACTGTATAGTTAAACAGGGGCCAGGTTAATCAGCGACCTGCTGTTTAGAGTGTTATGTGTGTGTTAGTGTTGTGTTGCAGCAACATCTGCAGCAGTGAGAATGTGGGGCTGAAGGAGAGGAGGTTAAAAAAAAGGACATGTTAGCTCCTTGCTATGGCAATGCTGGTAACAGGTGACTGTTACTGTTGTTGTATGTCTATTGTGCGTCTGCCCCGACTCTGAACAGCGACTCTAAACAGCGGCGGCACGCGGCGACGAAACAGGGTCAGGCCGCTCACCGTCACTGAAACTCCGGATGAAATCTCCGATTGAATACACTGAGCTGCGAGCGTCATTGCACGCCATGGATGTATTACATTATAATAGGTCCAACGTTACACCCGCTGCAGCGACCCGATGGCCCCTTTGCTCCATATCAAACCCAGGCGGGAAAAAAAAAAAACACAGACTAAGCTGGTGGTGAGAAATTCGGCGGTGGCGGCTGGTCATCAAGTCATGTGTCTCAAGTCAATACAAGTCCAGAGTCTTAAACGTCCGAGTCAAGTCGCAAGTCTTTTTTTTGTTTTCAAGTCAAGTCACGTCAAATAGCAGATAATAGAGTCGACTCGAGTCCAAGTCACAGTGACACCCCATCTCTGGAGAAATGCATGTGAAAACAATGCTGCCCTTGTGGTAAATGCTACATTTGTCTTAGCTAAGGTTATGGAAAATTACAGTCACTGAAACAAATATTACTCACCAAACTGCTGCTAAATGCTACATTTGTCTTAGCTAAGGTTATGGAAAATTACAGTCACTGAAACAAATATTACTCACCAAACTGCTGAATTCTCAATTCTCCTCTTGCTGCAGTGTCACCGCTCCGCCATTGCTTCTTCTCCTGTCTGAACTTCTAACCGGCAAAATTCGAATATCAACAGTATTTACCTGTAATACACTTAATCTACATGCCGGAACACAGTTGCTGTAATTTTTACAATATTTAGCCGCGAAGTTATGCAGCAGTTTACTGTAATTAGTTTTTACCCATAATGCATTGTGATATACAGTTAAACATTGTAAAATGACAAAACAAGAAGATACTGTAAAATTTTACTGTAGATATTACAGCAATTCGTTACAGTGTGGGTCTGGGTTTTAATAGCACTTTTTTTAAACATACAACTTAATGAGGCACTTTAATAATAGCACATGGCACTTTCATTGTAATATTTGCACTTTATTCAGTTTGCACATTGCATATTTGCACATTGAACTTTTATTGAAATGTGATTGTGTCTTCTGCCAGGTGGAGGTGTGGATAGTCTGCTTCATGTGAGGGAGAGAGGGAGTTTAGATAAGATTGTGTGCACACCTCCAGTGTGTAATTGATAAACAGTGGGAACGAGGACATAAATGTGCAGAATATTTCAATGAGTGTTTTAGTGTGTTAGAGTTGCAGCCTGTGTTTTAAGTTGTTTGTATATTCTAACCTGTCCTTTGTCTTATGTCTCCTCCAGAGTGTTCAGCCAAAAGAGACAAGCAGCAATTTTGGCAAAATATGAAATTACACCTGATACCTACCGAAGACGTATCCGTTCCCTGGCGATGGAACCTGGTGAGACACCACGAGAGCTGTACGTTCGCCTGAAAGACCTGTTCTCTAAATGGGTCAAGCCGGAAAAGTCAACTGTGGAGGAAATAACAGAGACATCACTCAACCAATTTCAGTTGTTTTTTTAAGCAAGCCGAAAAGCGTTACGCAGAAATAACTTGATTTACGTCGCAACATAACGCAATACCTACATTTCACCGCTTGACCCAGATAAGGCAGCTCGGGCATCGAAGTTGGGCATTGCATTTTAGGTAGCAGACAATGCAGTTTGTGCAGAAACGCCGGAGCAGTGAGCACAACATGGGAAAGAAGCGGAATACCAAACCTAAGAAGGATTCACAGGATGCACAGGACGAACCTGAAGAGTTTGTTGTGGAAAAAGTGCTGGACCAACGTCTTGTAAATGGAAAAGTAGAGTTCTTCTTGAAGTGGAAAGGATTTACAGATGCTGACAATACTTGGGAGCCAGAGGAGAACCTGGATTGCCCGGAGTTGATCTCAGCGTTTCTGGAAGCACAGAAGGAAGTAAAGGAGAAACCGGCTCCTGTGAAGAGGAAGGCGTCAACAGACGAGCCTGAAACTGCAGCCAAAAAGAAAGATGTGGCTGAGAAACCACTGTGACTCCTCGTCCAGAGACACAGGACAATAAATGACTTTTAAAAAATCATCAAAAGCTTGACTATTCTTTAAATAAAAGAAGATTGTTGCTTTCTAACACACCACAGTAGTTATTTCACTGACAGCCATAGGTTGCACCCATGTCTCAGACAGTCTGATTTGGATATGAGAGCTTGGCTAAAAGAGAACAGCAACTCTGACGCTAAACCTGGAAAGAGCTAACGACCATCGTTGGCTACAAGAAACCATCCCCCACACTGCTGACAGTCAAGGACTGACACGGGTCACCTGGGACAGATTCACATTCCTCACTCAATTCACTCACTTCTCAGAAGCCAGTTCCACAATTCTACCTTGAAATTAGTATGTGTTGAGTGCTGATGACTTCACTAATTCAATGTACTCCAGTAAAGCTAATACTTCGTTGAGTAAAAACAAAAACACAGTGGATCAACAGTGGTCTGTTTGAGGTTATTCCATCCACTAGCAGATTTCTCCCCTTGTATCTCTGACAATCTGATAAATCCTAGCAGGTGATGGTAGCTCATGTAAAGGCACTATGACAAAATATTGTTTCCCTGAGACACAGGGCATGCAACACTACTCATCAAACACCGATCCATTATTGTACTGTCAAACTTGGTCACACAACTAGTTACAATTATGTTTTTTCTGTCCGAATCAATGTATCCATATAGAAGTGTGAGTGTCGCTTCAAACCATTTAACAGGGGACCCGTGTCATTTTGATCAAACTAAGAGGGGACTTCAGTCACTAAGAGGGGACCAACTTTTCTGTTTCAGAGCACTAAGTTCAAAACAAAATTCTACACATGAAATCTTTAAAACTCTGCTTCCTGTTTTTCTGGGTTTGAGAGAGGCCGTAGGTACTATCAGGGCCAAGTCATTTCAAGTTGTAAGGATGCTGAAGTACAGGAAAGTCATTATCATTTGCAAAGCCAGATTTACCTAGGCTGAATGTTATATATAAAAACAGGACAGATCTTGAGATGACACACGCACGCACATATATTATATATATATGTGTGTGTGTGTGTGTCATCTCAAGATCTGTCCTGTTTTGTGTTCCCACTCTTGGCTTGCACCTTGGTGAATGGGCTTTAAACTAAGACAGGCCTTGAATAACTGTTTGGAAACGTGCACAAATGACCTCAGCTTTTAAATTCTTTCACTTAACATGACTACAGTCCTTTCTTGAAATACATGGAAAAGACAAGACAGGAAATCTTTAAGTTACCTTGACATTATATATATATGCATATATATACATATATATACATACATATATATACATATATATACATATATATATTTATAAAAACTTGGCAAAGGCTATCATAAAGCTTTTTTTTTCTTGTGTTGTGTGTTTTGGACCAAAGTAAAGAGGAAAGGGTGACCTATGCTGATCTTCAATCTAGTTACTGTGACTGAGATTCTAGAGAATTATTTTATTATTATATTATATATATATATAAAATTGACCACATTAATGGCCCTCTTAATAACAGCAGCTTTGAGATAGGGTGGGGAGGCACCACTATTTGGAAAGAGGAGAATCTAAGCTTTAAATTGATGTGTGACTCCTAAGCTGCCCAGTCCAAAGAGCGGCCTGAGGCAAGAAGTATG
>JAJDFG010000116.1:1322500-1325000 GCA_021039105.1 Scomber colias
TGAGGCTAAAATCGACCCATGCCAAAGGGTTCGGCATACCCCCCTGACACTCCAAAAAACTTAGAAAAAAGTCGACTTTTGTGGTCCTGGTAACCAAACTTCCACCCATGCCAAAGGGTTCGGCATACCCCCCTGACACTCCAAAAAACTTAGAAAAAAGTCGACTTTTGTGCTCCTGGTATCGTGCCGAAGGTAGCTTGGGGTTACCGCCCAAACTGAGGCTAAAATCGACCCATGCCAAAGGGTTCGGCATACCCCCCTGACACTCCAAAAAACTTAGAAAAAAGTCGACTTTTGTGCTCCTGGTATCGTGCCGAAGGTAGCTTGGGGTTACCGCCCAAACTGAGGCTAAAATCGACCCATGCCAAAGGGTTCGGCATACCCCCCTGACACTCCAAAAAACTTAGAAAAAAGTCGACTTTTGTGGTCCTGGTATCGTGCCGAAGGTAGCTTGGGGTTACCGCCCAAACTGAGGCTCAAATCGACCCATGCCAAAGGGTTCGGCATACCCCCCTGACACTCCAAAAAACTTAGAAAAAAGTCGACTTTTGTGCTCCTGGTATCGTGCCGAAGGTAGCTTGGGGTTACCGCCCAAACTGAGGCTAAAATCGACCCATGCCAAAGGGTTCGGCATACCCCCCTGACACTCCAAAAAACTTAGAAAAAAGTCGACTTTTGTGGTCCTGGTATCGTGCCGAAGGTAGCTTGGGGTTACCGCCCAAACTGAGGCTCAAATCGACCCATGCCAAAGGGTTCGGCATACCCCCCTGACACTCCAAAAAACTTAGAAAAAAGTCGACTTTTGTGGTCCTGGTATCGTGCCGAAGGTAGCTTGGGGTTACCGCCCAAACTGAGGCTCAAATCGACCCATGCCAAAGGGTTCGGCATACCCCCCCCTGACACTCCAAAAAACTTAGAAAAAAGTCGACTTTTGTGGTCCTGGTAACCAAACCTCTATCGTGCCGATGGTAGCTTGGGGTTACCGCCCAAACTGAGGCTCAAATCGACCCATGCCAAAGGGTTCGGCATACCCCCCTGACACTCCAAAAAACTTAGAAAAAATTTTTGGACGAAAAAAAAGAAAAGTTGATTTTTGTGGTCCTGGTAACCAAACCTCAACACTAAAAAACTTAGAAAAAATTTTGGACGAAAAAAAAAAAAAAAAGTCGATTTTTGTGGTCCTGGGAACCTAACTTCCACACATTTTTTGTGGTCCTGGGAATCTAACTTTCACCCATTTTTTTGTGGTCCTGGGAACCTAACTTCCACCCATGCTTAGGGTTAGGGTTAGGGTTAGGGTTAGGGTTCTTATTGTGTTGCAGGGATAAGTGAGGCCCTGCATCTCTAAAAAACGTAGAAAAATGTTGAGGTTCGTGGTCCCGGGAAACTAACTTCGACCCAGGCCAAAGTCTTTGGCATACCCCCCTGATGTTTGTGGAGCTGGGGTGCTTACCCTAAACCCCAAACCCCTTCTCTGTCTTAGGTTAGGGTTACACTCTGTCCTGACATCCACTAACCTCTGCCTTCATCCTCTCCTGCCTGTCCACACTTAAGCCCTCCTCCATGGGACACACTCCCTGCCGCCACACACCCCTGGCTCCCTGTCCTCCCCCTGCTCCGAGTACTGGTTCTTTTTTTACACTCTGTCCTGACATCCACCTCCCTCTCCCTCCATCCTCATCTGCGTACCCCCACTTACGCACTCCTCACTGGGACACTCTCCCAGTTCCTCTGCCTCTCCTCTCCTCTCCTCTCCTCCCTCTCCCTTTCTCTCTCCCTCTCTCTCTCTCCTTATCCGGCTGGGCTGCATCACTCTCTGCTGGCACTGGGTTGAGAGCCTTTGCTGGACCTCCATCAACCTGTGCCTCCATCTACACCCGTATACCCACACTTAAGCACTCCTCCCTGGGCTACATCTCCTCCACACACACCCCTAACACTTTCGTGCCCCTGGTTCCCCATATGGACCTCCACTAACCTGTGCTTCCATCCACACCCCTGTGCCCACACTTAAGCACTCCTCCCTGGGCTACATCTCCTCCACACACACCCCTAACCCTTTCGTGCCCCTGGTTCCCCATATGGACCTCCACTAACTCTGTGCTTCCATCCACACCCCTGTACCCGCACTTAAGCACTCCTCCCCGGGCTACATCCCCTCCACACACACCCCTAACACTTTCGTGCCCCTGGTTCCCCATATGGACCTCCATCAACCTGTGCCTCCATCCACACCCCTGTGCCCACACTTAAGCACTCCTCCTTGGGCTACATCTCCTCCACACACACCCCTAACACTTTCGTGCCCCTGGTTCCCCATATGGACCTCCACTAACTCTGTGCTTCCATCCACACCCGTGTGCCCACACTTAAGCACTCCTCCTTGGGCTACATCTCCTCCACACACACCCCTAACACTTTCGTGCCCCTGGTTCCCCATATGGACCTCCACTAACTCTGTGCTTCCATCCACACCCGTGTGCCCACACTTAAGCACTCC
>JAJDFG010000116.1:1345000-1347500 GCA_021039105.1 Scomber colias
AAACTTCCACCCATGCCAAAGGGTTCGGCATACCCCCCTGACACTCCAAAAAACTTAGAAAAAAGTCGACTTTTGTGCTCCTGGTATCGTGCCGAAGGTAGCTTGGGGTTACCGCCCAAACTGAGGCTAAAATCGACCCATGCCAAAGGGTTCGGCATACCCCCCTGACACTCCAAAAAACTTAGAAAAAAGTCGACTTTTGTGCTCCTGGTATCGTGCCGAAGGTAGCTTGGGGTTACCGCCCAAACTGAGGCTAAAATCGACCCATGCCAAAGGGTTCGGCATACCCCCCTGACACTCCAAAAAACTTAGAAAAAAGTCGACTTTTGTGCTCCTGGTATCGTGCCGAAGGTAGCTTGGGGTTACCGCCCAAACTGAGGCTAAAATCGACCCATGCCAAAGGGTTCGGCATACCCCCCTGACACTCCAAAAAACTTAGAAAAAAGTCGACTTTTGTGGTCCTGGTATCGTGCCGAAGGTAGCTTGGGGTTACCGCCCAAACTGAGGCTCAAATCGACCCATGCCAAAGGGTTCGGCATACCCCCCTGACACTCCAAAAAACTTAGAAAAAAGTCGACTTTTGTGCTCCTGGTATCGTGCCGAAGGTAGCTTGGGGTTACCGCCCAAACTGAGGCTAAAATCGACCCATGCCAAAGGGTTCGGCATACCCCCCTGACACTCCAAAAAACTTAGAAAAAAGTCGACTTTTGTGGTCCTGGTATCGTGCCGAAGGTAGCTTGGGGTTACCGCCCAAACTGAGGCTCAAATCGACCCATGCCAAAGGGTTCGGCATACCCCCCTGACACTCCAAAAAACTTAGAAAAAAGTCGACTTTTGTGGTCCTGGTAACCAAACCTCTATCGTGCCGATGGTAGCTTGGGGTTACCGCCCAAACTGAGGCTCAAATCGACCCATGCCAAAGGGTTCGGCATACCCCCCCCTGACACTCCAAAAAACTTAGAAAAAAGTCGACTTTTGTGGTCCTGGTAACCAAACCTCTATCGTGCCGATGGTAGCTTGGGGTTACCGCCCAAACTGAGGCTCAAATCGACCCATGCCAAAGGGTTCGGCATACCCCCCTGACACTCCAAAAAACTTAGAAAAAATTTTTGGACGAAAAAAAAGAAAAGTTGATTTTTGTGGTCCTGGTAACCAAACCTCAACACTAAAAAACTTAGAAAAAATTTTGGACGAAAAAAAAAAAAAAAAGTCGATTTTTGTGGTCCTGGGAACCTAACTTCCACACATTTTTTGTGGTCCTGGGAATCTAACTTTCACCCATTTTTTTGTGGTCCTGGGAACCTAACTTCCACCCATGCTTAGGGTTAGGGTTAGGGTTAGGGTTAGGGTTCTTATTGTGTTGCAGGGATAAGTGAGGCCCTGCATCTCTAAAAAACGTAGAAAAATGTTGAGGTTCGTGGTCCCGGGAAACTAACTTCGACCCAGGCCAAAGTCTTTGGCATACCCCCCTGATGTTTGTGGAGCTGGGGTGCTTACCCTAAACCCCAAACCCCTTCTCTGTCTTAGGTTAGGGTTACACTCTGTCCTGACATCCACTAACCTCTGCCTTCATCCTCTCCTGCCTGTCCACACTTAAGCCCTCCTCCATGGGACACACTCCCTGCCGCCACACACCCCTGGCTCCCTGTCCTCCCCCTGCTCCGAGTACTGGTTCTTTTTTTACACTCTGTCCTGACATCCACCTCCCTCTCCCTCCATCCTCATCTGCGTACCCCCACTTACGCACTCCTCACTGGGACACTCTCCCAGTTCCTCTGCCTCTCCTCTCCTCTCCTCTCCTCCCTCTCCCTTTCTCTCTCCCTCTCTCTCTCTCCTTATCCGGCTGGGCTGCATCACTCTCTGCTGGCACTGGGTTGAGAGCCTTTGCTGGACCTCCATCAACCTGTGCCTCCATCTACACCCGTATACCCACACTTAAGCACTCCTCCCTGGGCTACATCTCCTCCACACACACCCCTAACACTTTCGTGCCCCTGGTTCCCCATATGGACCTCCACTAACCTGTGCTTCCATCCACACCCCTGTGCCCACACTTAAGCACTCCTCCCTGGGCTACATCTCCTCCACACACACCCCTAACCCTTTCGTGCCCCTGGTTCCCCATATGGACCTCCACTAACTCTGTGCTTCCATCCACACCCCTGTACCCGCACTTAAGCACTCCTCCCCGGGCTACATCCCCTCCACACACACCCCTAACACTTTCGTGCCCCTGGTTCCCCATATGGACCTCCATCAACCTGTGCCTCCATCCACACCCCTGTGCCCACACTTAAGCACTCCTCCTTGGGCTACATCTCCTCCACACACACCCCTAACACTTTCGTGCCCCTGGTTCCCCATATGGACCTCCACTAACTCTGTGCTTCCATCCACACCCGTGTGCCCACACTTAAGCACTCCTCCTTGGGCTACATCTCCTCCACACACACCCCTAACACTTTCGTGCCCCTGGTTCCCCATATGGACCTCCACTAAC
>JAJDFG010000116.1:1367500-1370000 GCA_021039105.1 Scomber colias
AAATCGACCCATGCCAAAGGGTTCGGCATACCCCCCTGACACTCCAAAAAACTTAGAAAAAAGTCGACTTTTGTGGTCCTGGTAACCAAACTTCCACCCATGCCAAAGGGTTCGGCATACCCCCCTGACACTCCAAAAAACTTAGAAAAAAGTCGACTTTTGTGCTCCTGGTATCGTGCCGAAGGTAGCTTGGGGTTACCGCCCAAACTGAGGCTAAAATCGACCCATGCCAAAGGGTTCGGCATACCCCCCTGACACTCCAAAAAACTTAGAAAAAAGTCGACTTTTGTGCTCCTGGTATCGTGCCGAAGGTAGCTTGGGGTTACCGCCCAAACTGAGGCTAAAATCGACCCATGCCAAAGGGTTCGGCATACCCCCCTGACACTCCAAAAAACTTAGAAAAAAGTCGACTTTTGTGGTCCTGGTATCGTGCCGAAGGTAGCTTGGGGTTACCGCCCAAACTGAGGCTCAAATCGACCCATGCCAAAGGGTTCGGCATACCCCCCTGACACTCCAAAAAACTTAGAAAAAAGTCGACTTTTGTGGTCCTGGTATCGTGCCGAAGGTAGCTTGGGGTTACCGCCCAAACTGAGGCTAAAATCGACCCATGCCAAAGGGTTCGGCATACCCCCCTGACACTCCAAAAAACTTAGAAAAAAGTCGACTTTTGTGCTCCTGGTATCGTGCCGAAGGTAGCTTGGGGTTACCGCCCAAACTGAGGCTAAAATCGACCCATGCCAAAGGGTTCGGCATACCCCCCTGACACTCCAAAAAACTTAGAAAAAAGTCGACTTTTGTGGTCCTGGTATCGTGCCGAAGGTAGCTTGGGGTTACCGCCCAAACTGAGGCTCAAATCGACCCATGCCAAAGGGTTCGGCATACCCCCCTGACACTCCAAAAAACTTAGAAAAAAGTCGACTTTTGTGGTCCTGGTAACCAAACCTCTATCGTGCCGATGGTAGCTTGGGGTTACCGCCCAAACTGAGGCTCAAATCGACCCATGCCAAAGGGTTCGGCATACCCCCCCCTGACACTCCAAAAAACTTAGAAAAAAGTCGACTTTTGTGGTCCTGGTAACCAAACCTCTATCGTGCCGATGGTAGCTTGGGGTTACCGCCCAAACTGAGGCTCAAATCGACCCATGCCAAAGGGTTCGGCATACCCCCCTGACACTCCAAAAAACTTAGAAAAAATTTTTGGACGAAAAAAAAGAAAAGTTGATTTTTGTGGTCCTGGTAACCAAACCTCAACACTAAAAAACTTAGAAAAAATTTTGGACGAAAAAAAAAAAAAAAAGTCGATTTTTGTGGTCCTGGGAACCTAACTTCCACACATTTTTTGTGGTCCTGGGAATCTAACTTTCACCCATTTTTTTGTGGTCCTGGGAACCTAACTTCCACCCATGCTTAGGGTTAGGGTTAGGGTTAGGGTTAGGGTTCTTATTGTGTTGCAGGGATAAGTGAGGCCCTGCATCTCTAAAAAACGTAGAAAAATGTTGAGGTTCGTGGTCCCGGGAAACTAACTTCGACCCAGGCCAAAGTCTTTGGCATACCCCCCTGATGTTTGTGGAGCTGGGGTGCTTACCCTAAACCCCAAACCCCTTCTCTGTCTTAGGTTAGGGTTACACTCTGTCCTGACATCCACTAACCTCTGCCTTCATCCTCTCCTGCCTGTCCACACTTAAGCCCTCCTCCATGGGACACACTCCCTGCCGCCACACACCCCTGGCTCCCTGTCCTCCCCCTGCTCCGAGTACTGGTTCTTTTTTTACACTCTGTCCTGACATCCACCTCCCTCTCCCTCCATCCTCATCTGCGTACCCCCACTTACGCACTCCTCACTGGGACACTCTCCCAGTTCCTCTGCCTCTCCTCTCCTCTCCTCTCCTCCCTCTCCCTTTCTCTCTCCCTCTCTCTCTCTCCTTATCCGGCTGGGCTGCATCACTCTCTGCTGGCACTGGGTTGAGAGCCTTTGCTGGACCTCCATCAACCTGTGCCTCCATCTACACCCGTATACCCACACTTAAGCACTCCTCCCTGGGCTACATCTCCTCCACACACACCCCTAACACTTTCGTGCCCCTGGTTCCCCATATGGACCTCCACTAACCTGTGCTTCCATCCACACCCCTGTGCCCACACTTAAGCACTCCTCCCTGGGCTACATCTCCTCCACACACACCCCTAACCCTTTCGTGCCCCTGGTTCCCCATATGGACCTCCACTAACTCTGTGCTTCCATCCACACCCCTGTACCCGCACTTAAGCACTCCTCCCCGGGCTACATCCCCTCCACACACACCCCTAACACTTTCGTGCCCCTGGTTCCCCATATGGACCTCCATCAACCTGTGCCTCCATCCACACCCCTGTGCCCACACTTAAGCACTCCTCCTTGGGCTACATCTCCTCCACACACACCCCTAACACTTTCGTGCCCCTGGTTCCCCATATGGACCTCCACTAACTCTGTGCTTCCATCCACACCCGTGTGCCCACAC
>JAJDFG010000116.1:1460000-1472500 GCA_021039105.1 Scomber colias
CTGGTATCGTGCCGAAGGTAGCTTGGGGTTACCGCCCAAACTGAGGCTAAAATCGACCCATGCCAAAGGGTTCGGCATACCCCCCTGACACTCCAAAAAACTTAGAAAAAAGTCGACTTTTGTGGTCCTGGTATTCGTGCCGAAGGTAGCTTGGGGTTACCGCCCAAACTGAGGCTCAAATCGACCCATGCCAAAGGGTTCGGCATACCCCCCTGACACTCCAAAAAACTTAGAAAAAAGTCGACTTTTGTGGTCCTGGTATCGTGCCGAAGGTAGCTTGGGGTTACCGCCCAAACTGAGGCTCAAATCGACCCATGCCAAAGGGTTCGGCATACCCCCCTGACACTCCAAAAAACTTAGAAAAAAGTCGACTTTTGTGCTCCTGGTATCGTGCCGAAGGTAGCTTGGGGTTACCGCCCAAACTGAGGCTAAAATCGACCCATGCCAAAGGGTTCGGCATACCCCCCTGACACTCCAAAAAACTTAGAAAAAAGTCGACTTTTGTGGTCCTGGTATTCGTGCCGAAGGTAGCTTGGGGTTACCGCCCAAACTGAGGCTCAAATCGACCCATGCCAAAGGGTTCGGCATACCCCCCTGACACTCCAAAAAACTTAGAAAAAAGTCGACTTTTGTGGTCCTGGTATTCGTGCCGAAGGTAGCTTGGGGTTACCGCCCAAACTGAGGCTCAAATCGACCCATGCCAAAGGGTTCGGCATACCCCCCTGACACTCCAAAAAACTTAGAAAAAAGTCGACTTTTGTGGTCCTGGTAACCAAACCTCTATCGTGCCGATGGTAGCTTGGGGTTACCGCCCAAACTGAGGCTCAAATCGACCCATGCCAAAGGGTTCGGCATACCCCCCTGACACTCCAAAAAACTTAGAAAAAATTTTTGGACGAAAAAAAAAAAAAGTTGATTTTTGTGGTCCTGGTAACCAAACCTCAACACTAAAAAACTTAGAAAAAATTTTGGACGAAAAAAAAAAAAAAAAAGTCGATTTTTGTGGTCCTGGGAACCTAACTTCCACACATTTTTTGTGGTCCTGGGAATCTAACTTTCACCCATTTTTTTGTGGTCCTGGGAACCTAACTTCCACCCATGCTTAGGGTTAGGGTTAGGGTTAGGGTTAGGGTTAGGGTTAGGGTTCTTATTGTGTTGCAGGGATAAGTGAGGCCCTGCATCTCTAAAAAACGTAGAAAAATGTTGAGGTTCGTGGTCCCGGGAAACTAACTTCGACCCAGGCCAAAGTCTTTGGCATACCCCCCTGATGTTTGTGGAGCTGGGGTGCTTACCCTAAACCCCAAACCCCTTCTCTGTCTTAGGTTAGGGTTACACTCTGTCCTGACATCCACTAACCTCTGCCTTCATCCTCTCCTGCCTGTCCACACTTAAGCCCTCCTCCATGGGACACACTCCCTGCCGCCACACACCCCTGGCTCCCTGTCCTCCCCCTGCTCCGAGTACTGGTTCTTTTTTTACACTCTGTCCTGACATCCACCTCCCTCTCCCTCCATCCTCATCTGCGTACCCCCACTTACGCACTCCTCACTGGGACACTCTCCCAGTTCCTCTGCCTCTCCTCTCCTCTCCTCTCCTCCCTCTCCCTTTCTCTCTCCCTCTCTCTCTCTCCTTATCCGGCTGGGCTGCATCACTCTCTGCTGGCACTGGGTTGAGAGCCTTTGCTGGACCTCCATCAACCTGTGCCTCCATCTACACCCGTGTGCCCACACTTAAGCACTCCTCCTTGGGTTACATCTCCTCCACACACACCCCTAACACTTTCGTGCCCCTGGTTCCCCATATGGACCTCCACTAACTCTGTGCTTCCATCCACACCCGTGTGCCCACACTTAAGCACTCCTCCTTGGGCTACATCTCCTCCACACACACCCCTAACACTTTCGTGCCCCTGGTTCCCCATATGGACCTCCACTAACTCTGTGCTTCCATCCACACCCGTGTGCCCACACTTAAGCACTCCTCCTTGGGCTACATCTCCTCCACACACACCCCTAACACTTTCGTGCCCCTGGTTCCCCATATGGACCTCCACTAACTCTGTGCTTCCATCCACACCCGTGTGCCCACACTTAAGCACTCCTCCTTGGGCTACATCTCCTCCACACACACCCCTAACACTTTCGTGCCCCTGGTTCCCCATATGGACCTCCACTAACTCTGTGCTTCCATCCACACCCCTGTGCCCACACTTAAGCACTGTAGTGTAAAATTTAGGGGATAATTACTAATAATGAACAATGTTGTATCTGTTAAAAGGGTACTTGACTGTTGACCATCGTATGCTAAAGGTGATCATATCTGAAGGCATTATGTTAAATGAAGAAGTATATGTGATTCTGCAACTACTAAGTGAATAAGTACTTTATGATTGAATAAGTATGAAAACTACAATATATGTGTTTAAATGAAATATGCATTACTTTCATTTTCTTTATTATAATCATTATAACCACTATTATTGAAAACGAATGCAGTTGAAATAAGGTAACGGGTCAGGGTGACCTTGACATGACTTGCGCCAAGATCTGCTGAGCCAGCAGCAGCTGTGTAGGGGAAAAAAACAAAACTTAAGGCCTTATAAGGCTGATGCACCTGCAGTGAGGGCATCTCAAGATTCGGTGCCAAGGGGTAAGATCATGTTTTGGAAGAAAGCTGATTGGTTAAACGTACACCAAACATGGGCGGGGATACAACTTTTGACAGTATAAAAAAGACTCCCCAAGAGTCTTATCTTTGTGTCACTGGTGCATGGACATGGTCTGTGTATTGTGATTCCGGGTTTTGCTGTCGACAATAAAACTCTAACTGCATTCAGCTGGACGACTCCTGATGATCTTTGATTTGATTTAATTTTGAACTTCAATGTTTTGAACAACGAGAAACTTATCGAATATTGTCACAACAATAAATTGGCACCCCGACGGGACGCGTTGTGGCCAACGTTATCAACGGGAGGACAACTTTTCCATCTGCGCTCCAGCGTGGGCCCTAAACAAATTGAAAATAAGGTAAGCAGAGCCTATTTTTTTATATCTGCAAATTTGAGTCGCTGAGTGAGCAGATGTGAAGGGAGTCCACCCGAAAAGATAAGAACCTATAACGGCCCACGCACCGACCTAATTTGACACAAAAGTTAATGTTGAAAAAAGAAAAAGAACAACCGCTAAAACCATCAAAGGAAAAAAGGGAGTTACGGAAAGCTGAATGCACCCGTCTGTGTTGTATGTTCGTATGTCCTTGTGTCCATGATTATTAACTGAATACATTACAAGCGGAACAGAGTGTGGATGGTTCTGAGTTTTGAGACAAAGTAAATTTTGCAAGTTGTATGTTGGCTTGTCGCCGACCTTGTGTTTGAGGGGGAGGATTTGGCTGGCGATAAGAGCGAAAGAATTGAAGCAACACAGCAGTCATCTGTTATATAGAGAAGAAGTGAAAATATCTGTAGAGGGAAAACCGTAAGTGCAGAGGGTAATCAGGAGGAGATAGTAATGTATCAGTATAAGTAAGGGACAATTATTTTTAGATAAAAATTGTTGCATGTTGCATGTTATATGTCTGGCTTGTCAAATAACCGCTGACGGTTGATCATAAAATAATTACTTGGGCTGGTTATCAATAGATAACACCATTGATTATAAAATAATTACTAGGGCTGGTTATCAATAGATAACACCAGTAATTATAAAATAATTACTAGGGCTGGTTATCAATAGATAACACCAGTAATTATAAAATAAATTACTAGGATTGGCTATCCAACAGTATAGCACTAGTGATTGGGAATAATTACTAGGATTGGCTATCCAACAGTATAGCACTAGTGATTATGAATAGATTACTAGGCCTGGTTATCAATAGATAACACTAGTGATCAAAAATAATTACTTGGCCTGGTTATCAATAGATAACACCAATAATTATAAAATAATTACCAGGATTGGCTATCCAACAGTATAGCACTGGTGATTGTGAATAATTACTAGGATTGGCTATCCAACAGTATAGCACTAGTGATTATGAATAAATTACTAGGATTGGCTATCCAACAGTATAGCACTAGTGATTGTAAAGGCTTACTAGGTACGACTATTAATCAATAACAGTGCCAGTAGCTATAAGCATGCAGAAATCAGCTGAAGTCAAGTAAAAATTAAGAAGATAAGAAGTAAAACAAACTCAAATTAATTAAACTAAACTCTAGTGATTTGAAAATCAAAATATATCTTCATCAAAGTAAAGGAAAATATACAAACATCCAGATTAAAGAATAAAGTCCTAGGCAGACTGTAAATATTTTTTGTTGAAAGATAAAAGTGTCAAAGTAATAACCGTAGGAGTAGAAACGAGTAACAATAACAATTTTGTCATAACCAGTTTTGTATATAAAATTGTGTTTAATTAACGGCATTGATGTGTATAAAGCTTTGTTTGATTTGAGTATTTGCGCAGTGTATGCATGGTGGTTTATTTTGAAAGAATAGAGTGGAAGTGTGTGTGAATGAAGCCGTGGATTGACGGAGATTGACGGAGTGGTTTGAGCAGCCGAATCATAGTGTTTTTGTTTTTATTTTATAACCTGCGCCCTCGGGAGCAGCACAAAACACTTAGTGGGTCTGTACATGTGAAGTAGGGCTGTCAACGGATTTGATCAGGACCGATATCATGATTGTCACGGGTTGATTCACGAGCGTATAGGCCTATCACTTTGTGATTTGTTTGTTGAAAGTTTAAAACTCTTGGTATTCGTAGGAACGCTTTGTACATAAACTACGTGTAAATCTGTGTACTGAAACTGTCTTGACTAATCTGCGTGTTTAAGCAGTTGTGTGACGGTATATGGACATAGATAATATCTTTTACCTTTCTCATTTTCTCGACTGCAGTCAACTCTTCTGTACAGAAACTCTTTTTTCTCTCTCCTAAACACATACAGCACAGAGGCTCTGTCTCCTCTGTGCTCACACCCACACATACGCACACCCCCACACGTGCCTGGGTACAGCCCTGTGCTCATGCACACACACACACACATACAGAGACACTCACGAAAACCTTGAACGTGCACACACGTACACATATACAGGCCTGGATAGAACTAGTTGAGGTACACAAGTACATACACCAAGGCCCGAGATACGCACACACATTTTTACCCAGTGCAAGCCTTCGAAGTGCACATACACACACATTTGCTCACACACACACACAATCTTCAACTTTTGAATCTCACACACACACACGTGCCCTGCACCTGCAGCCGCACGTGACCACGCACGGACACACACAGATTTGTTTTACACTCACACACACACACATACACACACTCACACACACCCACACACATACACACACACACACACACACACATACACCACATATTCAAACTTAATTTCACACACACACACACAACACTCATACACTCAAACTTGTTTGTGTCTTAATCGGACACCACAACAGCACACACACACCATACACTTCATACATACACACATACACTCACACACACACTCAGACGTGTTGAATAGTAAATACTCACACGTTCCCCTGAGACACACACACACGCACACACACACATACACATACACTCACACTCATACATCATACACTCTTACTCATTTATGTGACTTGAAGGGACATCATTTGACACACATACACCAACCTTCAATCACATACACATTCACCTAAATGACTACATCATACTGACAGGAGCATAGTAACACTATTATGGAAGCAAGCGATAGTAGTGAAGATGAAGGTGTAATAAATGATAATTGTGTTACAGACGGAAGTAATGATACCATGGGAGTAAGAACACATTTTTGGCTTGAACACACTTACATTGATGAGAGGGGAGCAGAACAATGGCAAACTGAACAAGTAGTCAGTCAAAAGCTGTGGCACCTGACCAAAATTGTTAACTTAGTAGAGATTGAGAGAGAATTTCCTGCAGTATCATGGACAGAAGTATTACAGAAAATTTGGATTCCCCGAACATTAACACCTATATTAGAACAACTCTGTAATAATCCAATGTCTAAAATTATTATCCCATTGAGTCCTATTCTAGGAATTCCAGAAGGATTGACCTTGAAGGGAAGAAACAGAGGGGCAGTAGATCCGTGGCTGGACATCACTGTCATCCCCAGAAAAATAAAATGGGAAACAGGTAAATTTAGTAGTATTACCAAAACATTAACAGAAGACGGCACTGAGGATGTGAAGTATAACCCCACACGAGAAAAGAGACTCAAACCAGGAGTCACTGCAGGCAAAATAGTTGTGTGGATCAGAACAAGAGAGGAAGGACAGTCAGAAGATTCTAGACAAGAGGATGAAGCAGGAAAGGGATACATGGGGGCTAAATTGATAAAAGGGGAGGGTGTGTCGACTCCATTAGCAGTGGTGGTGAGAATGCAACCAGATCATGACAAGCAGATTAGACTCTGCAAAAATTGGCATGAATGCACATCAGGAAGATTACAGTGGCCTAAGGAAAGAACCTCTGAAGCCACCTGTAGTGATGAAATAGAAGCAAGCAAACACCTGACTGATAAACTGACACAGCTGCATTTACAAGAATTAAATACAAAGCAAGTACAAACCACTGCAATGGCGCTGCCAAGCCCAACAGGACCCCCACCTCAGAACCAAATACGAGCTCCACAAACAACTGAGCAAATAGCATCACCTGTTGCACAGCCACCTGTCTATAGACACATGAACCAACCCCAACCCAGGATGGAAGCTCATTATGGAGAGCAATGGAGGCAAAGAGGAAGACCAATACAAAGAGGCGGTTCATATCAAAGAGGGCAAGGGCGCGGACTAAACCAATACGATCATTTCCAGGCCCCAAGAAGACAGCGCAGAGGCCGACATGACACCGCAACATGTTGGTGGTGCGGAGAAAAGGGACACGTTCTAAGAAACTGTCCCACCAATCCATGGATAGGCCCAGCCCAGGAGTGGCAATAGGGGTGCCCAGAGAAGCCTGACATGGAGTATATGACACCAGTGGTTTCAATGCAACCACAAGAAGAGCCAACAATATCGGTAATGATACAAAATCAAGAACATTCATTTATGGTAGATACAGGGGCAACCTGTTCCTGCATGGAAAATACTGGCTCCAAACTCCCCCTGTCAGGATCATCTGTCAAGACCGTAGGCTTCTCTGGGAAAACACAAATTATACCCCTAACTCAACCTGTACCGATGTTCATCACAGGAAACTCAATAACAGCGTCCCTGTTATATAAATATATAAATACCCCCATCAACCTGTTGGGACGAGACATCTTATGCCCAATAAAAGCCAACATCATATGCACACATGAAGGATTGAAGGTGGACTTTCCATGTGATCATACGTATCGGCTAGTGCCAGTACGAGTAATGGAAAAAATCGACACCTTAACACAACCAGCTGTATACTGGATCCAATGGCCTCCAAAATCAGAACTGAACCAAAAGTGGGGGACCTGGAGAAACTGGATATTGAAACAGATGGGAGCAGTGCATAAACCTCTATCACTGTTACACTGCACCCTGATGTATGATGAAACACAAGAGCACGCAACCTATGAGAAATGTTGGGAAGATATGATCAACAAAAAACCTGTTTATATGTTCAGTTTGAACAAATATGTGGGACCACAAGGAGCAGCAGCAGCAGTGAACTTTCTGCCCAAATTACAACAGTGGTTCCAGGTCCCAGACTCTGCAGCACACG
Source organism: Scomber colias (assembly GCA_021039105.1). Lineage (NCBI taxonomy): Eukaryota > Metazoa > Chordata > Actinopteri > Scombriformes > Scombridae > Scomber > Scomber colias. Next base: position 1,467,757 of record JAJDFG010000116.1, read on the forward strand.
TCACGCTTATCTTAAATATGGAACAGAGTTCCGCATCAAAGACAATATCCACTGAAACAACATGCTATAGATGGTATCAGACCAACCATTGAAGGTCTGCTAAAAGCAGGAGTGCTCATAAAGACCCAGAGCCCTTGCAATACGCCCATCTTTCCACTAAAAAGCCACATTCAAATGATTATCGTTTGATACATGATCTGCGTGCTATCAGCACCATTGTGGATGGTGACACTCCCATCATCCCAGACCCCCACACATTACTTTCAAACATTCCCCCAACAGCTCAATGGTACACAGTAATAGACCTATGCTCTGCATTTTTTAGTGTACCACTGCATCTAGACTCACAATATCTGTTTGCATTTACTCATCAAAACCAACAGTATACGTACATTCGGTTAACACAAGGCTATGTCGATAGCCCCTCTATTTTTCACAAAGTGTTAGCCAAATAACTTGCAGCTCCTAAATATGGCAAGCACAATAATTTAGTACTTAAAGGATCTGCTAATATGTAGCCCCACCACGGAGCAATGCAAAAAGACTCAATTGTATTATTAACTGCATTAGCAAAGGGGGGACACAAAAACAGTAGAGGCAAATTACAATTATGCCAGATAAAGGTTCAATAGCTAGGAAGACAGTAGAATGGAAACAAAAAAGGAGCATAGCTCCCTCACAGATTGAAGCTATAACCAAAGCTTCCAAGCCGCAAACGATTGGACAAATGTTGTTTTTCCTGGGATGGCAGGGTATGGTCACCCATGGATTTGCGTCTATGTAATCAAAGCAGCCCCACATAGAAGAATAATTAGAGCTGCAGGTCCAACAAAATCCTTTGCTGACTCATTTTGGACAGCAGAGGCAGAAGGTGCTTTTCAAGCCCTGAACAGATATGCAGACCGCTCCAGTACTCTGTGATTCTGACTATGCTTAACCATTTCACTTGTATATTGCAGAAAGAACTGGCTATGTATGCATGGGTCTAATGCAGGAAACTACAACGGGTAAGCAACCATTAGCTTATTACAACACTAAATTGGACAACATTAAAACAGGTCTGACACCCTGTTGTCAGGGGCAGGCAGTGGCAGTTTATGTTAACTATTCTCTATACATCTTATCAATTACATGCTCTCCTCACCAGCCCCAGTTTTGTACTTATGCAGGAATACTATCTGCACCAGTATTAAGAATTCAGCGCTGCAACACTATCAACCCAGCAACGCAGGTGACACCTATAGAAGGCTCACCACATGATTGTCTTCAAGCCACTGATGTGTTTCTGAACCCACGAAAAGATATGCATAATCAACCAATAAACAGCAGACCTTACTTTGTTGGTTGATGGTTCCTGTTTTAGAGACGCCACAGGTACCCATGCAGGTTATTCAATTGTACAGCTGCTGCCAGATGACACCTTTACAGAAATCCAAGCGATTAAATTATCTCAACCATTCTCAGCTCAGTTAGCAGACATCAAAGCTTTGACTGCAGCATGTAAACTGGCAGCAGGTAAGCGTCTCAACGTATATACAGATTCATAGTATGCCTACACAATCTGTCATATACACAGCAACATCTGGAAACAAAGAAGCTATTTAAAAGCTAATGGCGCACCAGTAATACATGGGGAGCCATTCAAGTACTATTAAGAAGATATTCATCTTCTAACAACATTAGTCATTATTAAATGTGCAGCCCATCAAAAAAAAAAAAAAAAAAGCAATCTTTTTCACAGCCAAAGGCAACAATTTGGCAGATGAAGCCACCAAAACAAGCTGCACCTAGTACCTGTATAGGTCCATTATTAAGTTGCTAAAAGACTGTGAGCCTCTCACTACTTAAGCATATTTAAAAACAGCCCAAGACAAAGCAGAAGTATATGAAGAATTAATGTAGTTTGAAAGAAGTGCTATCAAAATTACTCAGGATGGACCTCAGAAATGCTTTTGGCGTAGTGCTCACACATACTGTGTTTTACCTATTTTGTTAATGAGGTGTGTTATTTGTAATGCGCATGGCTTCAGCCATTGCGCAAGGGGGGAGGTGATAACATGACTCCAAAGTGTCTGATAAAAAAACATTTTTGGTACAAACAGTAGATAAAACATTGGCAGAATGTGATGTTTGTACACACCATAACATAAAAGTATTTTCAGCGCCGCTCACACACATCCCACCACCTACTGGACCATCTCACCATCTGATGATGTAATACGTAGATGTGACAGAGTGTGCTAAAAGGTAAGGGAACATCTTGGTAATGATTGATAGATTCGGTAGCTAAATTTTTTGTGAAAAAAGTTTTAAAAGGTTTGGTTTCCCAGATACCATCAATCCATACAATGGAAAAAGCATTTGTTGCAGCTTGCGCTTGTGTTCATGCGAACATAAACTAACAGACTAACACGCTTAACAACGCATAACGCTTAAAAATGACAGGGAGACCAATGCTGGTTCCCTATTTAAAGGGTCCCCATAATGGACCTCTGCTTGAGTAGTAAACCAACGAAATTTTCTGCAAACATCTAAACGCATATATACAAAAAGTTACATTTCAACAGGTGAAAGATGCAACCAAGGACAGAGACGCAGACATCCCAGGTACACAGTAGAAGATCAAACCAGGGAACTGGGTCCACGTTAAGGTGTTCAAATGAAAGTGGGACGCACCTCCGACAACAAGGTCTTTAGAGTCTTTTAAGCAACTCCAACTGCTCACAAAATCAAAGGTAAGAAAGTTTAGTTCCATTTAAGTCACTGCTGCAGGATCAGAGACCCAAGTGAGACAACAGCAGTACAGCATGAACCTGAAAAGGCCAATGCCACCCAACTGGAAAATAAAATTACTTGGTATCCAATTTGGTACCAGAACCTAAAGTTAAAACAAGACAATGGCCAGAATGTGCATTAGCAATTGGAGTGTCAGCCGTAGAACAAAGAATAGTACCAATTGACAAAGTGATGAAATACACATACGTAAAATCAGCTTCACATAACTAAGCAATAACGACTGATCGGAACAAAATAATTGACAACCCAATTCACAAACAATGCAATACAGAAGGAGTAGTGAAAGTGGTGATGATGTGCTCAACCCAGCAGTATGCTAACCTCAAGTACAACAAAATTATGACAAAAGCTAAAACTAGAGAACTAATGAAAATCGCCCATTGCATTAATCCAAACAAGCAGAAGTAATCAGATGGAATAATAATATTTTGTACCAATGGTTTAAGTTTTCAACTAGACAAATAAGTAATCAAACCTACATTGCGTGCTACAATGCAAAAACACTGCCCATAGTTATGCCAATCTCAATGGAAAAAGATGCCTGTAGAAACAAAACTTCTTGTTTTGCCTACTGTGTAATGATAATGGCCAGCTGGAATGACGAATCAGCAAAGCAGAAATTAACAGTTTGTACCAGACGATTGGATAACCAATTTGAACCATGGGTACCACCACTGACTGTAAAAGCAGACGGACTGGTACATCCTCTCTGTTTAATGAGAGGAAAAAGAATAATAATGCCTATAAGAAACTCACACCCAATTCCTTAAACTCAATTACTGGATTTTCAACACCAAATGGAACCCACTATAAGTGGAGCTCCCGAGTTTTCAACCAGACCAATCAGGCACCTCTTGTCAGGTCAAGGAACTGGCTGGATACTGTTAGTAGGACCAACAATTAATGCACAATATATTGCGCGTAACAGCAGATGGAAAAATTACTTATGGTATAATCAAGAGCGATTTATGAATTGGACAATCAAAGTAATTCACGGAATTAACGAACAATTGTATGCCACCTCCCAAATGACACTGCAAAATAGGTTTGTGATAGACAGATTAATGGCTAAAGAACAGGGGGTTTGCAACTATTTCAGAGACAAGTGTTGCACAGAAATACCACAATTTGCAGGAGAAAAAAGGCAACCTCTCAATATTATTGAAGCAAATGGAAGCAATGAGGGATGAACATGTGAAAAATTTGAAATTGAAACACCAAACAAGAAGCATTGGATAAAATTTGGGAATGGCTAAGCAAATTATCATGGCCATGCATTTTTCAAATCATAGGCTGACAGCAGCAGTAGTTATATGCTTCCAATAATAAAATGATGATAAACAACACAACCAAAGTAATAATGGTACAGTTTCCTGTCCTGGTGAGGGACCTAGAAGAGTTAAATGTACACAAGTACGAAGAATATTCCAATCAGGACACCGAGACTCCGATATATGAAGACTACTAAAAACCAAAATGACGGACGCTTCAACCAATAAGAGACCAAAACACAAAAGTAAAAGACCCCAACATAAAAAGGCAAAGATGTTCCAGCACAAAAAATGATAAATTACAAGACATATTAGACAGACTTCCATATGGACCAATTAATTTAGAAAAATCCAAAATGCACGTACGTAGACTTTAAATATTTAGTGATGAGTAAAAATGCGAACATGCGTATACAGAATATACGATACTTGCAATGAAACATCCAAATTTATGAATTGGACAACGGATTGAGCTTGAAACACCACAACATACCCCTCTGGTATAAATAGGATTTGAAAGAAAAATAGTGTGTACACCGTTACTCTGTATATCTGGGAGTAGAAATACTTCTGCACACAAAGCTTTGGATAGTCAGAAATAAAAAGACTGTCAGATCACTATAATGAAAAGTATAGGGAATATAGAGATGAGCCATACATTGTGGTTGGAAACAAAC
>JAJDFG010001160.1:0-5000 GCA_021039105.1 Scomber colias
GTATTCTGTCTGAAAATGTCTGTTGGTGCTTTATTTTCCTCTCTTGATGCAGCATAATAAAATCAGACTCCGCTTTAAGAACAACTTTGAGACAAACATCGTTTCAGCATATTTTGGGTGTAATATCTCTATATAGTTGGCTTAATAGGTCTAAAGGGGCCATCCACACTATACACACACTATAACAATAACTATAAATATAGAGTTTTAACCCTCCTGTTGTGCTCAGGTCGAGGAACGAAGGAAGGAAGGAACAAACAAAATGAGGAAGGAACGAAGGAAGGGAGGAAAGAGGAAGGAAGGAAGTGGGGGAAAGAAGGAAATGAGGAAGGAACGAAGGAAAGGAGGAAGGAAGGAAGGGAGGGAGGGAGGAAAGAGGAAGGAAGGAAGTGGGGAAAGAAGGAAATGAGGAAGGAACGAAGGAAAGGAGGAAGGAAGGAAGGAAGGGAGGGAGGAAGGAAGGAACTGAGCAAGGAAGGAAGGAAGGCAGGAAGGAAGGAAGGTAGGGAGGGAGGAAAGAGGAAGGAAGTGAGAAAAAAGGAAGTAACGAAGGAAGGAAGGAAGTAACGAAGGAAGGAAGTAAGGAGAGGAAAGACGGAATGAGGAAGGAAGGAAGGAAGGAACAGTCAAAAGAGATAGGGTCAATTTGACCCGGGAGCACAACAGGAGGTTAAAATATCATTATTACTGGCTGATGGACGACAGTTATATTTCTCTATATAATTTTATTTTTATTGATTTTATTGATTCTGCTTATTTTACTGTAAAGCACTTCTCATCTTAATTATGGAAACTGACTATATTTATATTTATGTACTTTAATGCAGTTTTGCTCCTCGCTCACCGCAGATTGTTGTGCTGTCAATAAAAGGAGGTGATTTCTTTAGATAGGTTTGTCTCTCTTTATTATAAAAAGATGCTGAAACTTTATTCTTTATATGAACTCTTTTAATTGATCATTTTAACCTTCATTAACCCTCCTGTTGTCCTCGAGTCAAGGGAGAAAGGGAGGAAGAAGGAAGGAAGGGAGGAAGAAGGAAGGAAAGGAGGAAGGAAGGACAGAGGAAGGAAGGAAGAGAGGAAGAAGGAAGGAAAGGAAGGAAGGACAGACGAAAGGAAGGAAGGAAGGAGGGAATGAAAGTAGGAGGAAAGAAGGAAGGAAGGCAGGAGAAGGGAGCAAAGGAGGAAGGAAGGGAGGAGGGAAGGAAGGAAGGGAAGGAAGGACAGACGAAAGGAAGGAAGGAAGGAAGGAAGGGAAGGAAGGAAGGAAGGGAAGGAAGGACAGATGAAAGGAAGGAAGGAAGGACGGAGGAAAGAAGGAGGGAATGAAAGTAGGAGGAAAGAAGGAAGGAAGGCAGGAAGAAGGGAGGAAAGGAGGAAGGAAGGGAGGAGGGAAGGAAGGAAGGAAGGAAGGGAAGGAAGGACAGACGAAAGGAAGGAAGGAGGACAGAAGGAAGGAAGGAAAGGAGGAAAGAAGGAACAGTCAAAACAGACGGGGTCAATTTGACCCGGGAGGACGACAGGAAGGTTAAAACATGCTCTGATTGATTTTTGGGTTGTTTCTTTTCTTTTTTCAGGTGCGTGACTCGGCTCAGTCCCTTCCTGACGGTGCAGGTTCCTCTCTACGTGTCTTACATCTACGTGACGGCTCCGAGAGGCTGGGCTTCTCTAGAGCATCACACCGAGATGGAGTTCTCCTTCTTCTACGACACCGTGCTCTGGAGGACGGGTTCGTTAAATACTTTATATCTTTATATCACTATTAACACCTGGAAACACACACTGATGTACAGGAAATGGACTGTATGAACTTATATAGAGGTGTTCTAGTCTTGTTGACACTTTCATATTCTGAGATGGGCTCGAGTATCTTGTCCGATCTTCCAACTGGTGGACGATCCAGTGAAGTTTCCTTTTAACCCTTGTGGGTCCCTTCCTTCCTTCTGTCTGTACTTCCTCCATCCCCCTTTCTTCCCTCCTTCTTTCCTTCCCTCCTACCTCCCTCCTTTCCTTCCTTCTTCCTTCTTTCCTTTCCTTTCCTCCCTTTCCTTCCTTCCTTCCCTCCTTTCCTTCCTTCCCTCCTTTTATTCCTTATTCCTTCCGCCCTTCCTTCTTTCCTCCCTCCCTCCTTCTCTCTTTCTTTCCTCTGTCCTTCTTTCCTACCTTTCTTCCTTCCTTCTTTCTTTTCTCCCTTCTTCCTTCCCTCCTTCCTTCCTCCCTCCTTTCCTTCCTTCTTCCTTCTTTCCTTTCCTCCCTTCCTTCCTTCCTTCCCTCCTTTCATTCCTTATTCCTTCCGCCCTTCCTTCTTTCCTCCCTCCCTCCTTCTCTCTTTCTTTCCTCTGTCCTTCTTTCCCTCCTTCCTTCCTCGCTCCTTTCCTTCATTCTTTCCTTTCCTCCCTTCCTTCCTCACTCCTTTCCTTCCTTCTTCCTTCTTTCCTTTCCTCCCTTCCTTTCCTTCCTTCCCTCCTTTCCTTCCTTATTCCTTCCGCCCTTCCTTCTTTCCTCCCTCCCTCCTTCTCTCTTTCTTTTCCTCTGTCCTTCTTTCCTACCTTTCTTCCTTCCTTCTTTCCTTTCCTCCCTTCTTCCTTCCCTCCTTCCTTCCTCCCTCCTTTCCTTCCTTCTTTCCTTTCCTCCCCTCCTTCCTCCCTCCTTTCCTTCCTTCTTCCTTCCTCCCTTCAATCCTTCCTTTCTTCTTTCCTTTCCTTCCCTTTCCTTTCCTCCCTTCCTCCCTCCTTTCCTTCTTTCTTCCTTCCTTCCTCCCTCACTTCCTTCCTTCCTTATTTTCTCCACTTGCATTATTTCACATCATCTTTCCTGCTTCTGACACAAAACCAGACTTACAATTTGGCTCAACTATGAACCTTTACTTTTGCATCTGTGTCTTTGCAAATGCATTATGTCCTTTAATGTAAAGTTTCTGTATCACATCCATATTTTCTCCACATGCATCATCTTTTCTGCTTCTGACTCAAAACCATTAAAGCTTATTTTTAGACTTACTAGTTGTATTGTACGCTGCTGGACCGGAGGACACTTTTTATTTCATGTGCAAAAACCTTCAAACTGAAAAACCCAAACTCACAGTTTGACTCAACTATGAACCTTTACCTTTGCATCTATGTCTTTACAAATGCATTATTTATTTTTAATGTTAAGTTTCTGTATCATATCCATATTTTCTCCACTTATTATTTCACATCACCTTTTCTGATGCAAAGCTATACTCTCAGTTTTTATTTCAACTTGACAATTTGACTTAAATGTTATGATTCAAATGTAAGATAGAAAATAGACAACCTTTGTAAATGCATTATATCCTTTAATGTGAATTTATACCTGAGCAAAGATCAAACCCATGAGTCTGCCTCCTCTAACTGTCTCATGTGGTGTTATTAAATGTTTGCAGGTATTCAGACCGACAGCGTCCTCTCCGCCAGGCTGCAGATCATCAGGATCTACATCAGAGAAGACGGACGGCTGGTCATCGAGTTTAAAACTCACGCCAAGTTCAGAGGTGAGTCCACATTTCACTTATTAGCTCCAAGATGAGAGTCTGTTCTCTTATTAAGCTTCCTGTCGGCCTGCCGGGTCAAACTGACCCCCTCGGTTTTGACTGTTCCTTCTTTCCTCCCTTCCTTCCTTTCGTCTGTCCTTCCTTCCTCCCTCACTCCTTCTTTCCTTCCTTTCCTTCCTCCCTTCCATACTTCCTTACTTCTTTCTCCTTTCCTTCCTTCTTCCTTCCTTCCTCCTTTCCTCCCTCCTTTCCTTCCTCCTTTCCTCCCTCCTTTCCTCCCTCCTTTCCTCTTTCCCTTCCTTCCTCCTTTCCTCCCTTCCTTTCCTCCTTCCTTCTTTCCTCCTTCCTTCTTTCCTACCTCCTTTCCTCCCTTCTTCCTCCCTTCCTTCCTCCTTTCCTCCCTTCTTCCTCCCTTCATCTTTCTTCATCCCTTCCTTCTTCCTCCCTTCCTTCTTCCTCCTTCCTTCTTTCCTCCTTCCTTTCCTTCCGTCTTCCTCCCTTCCTTCCTTCTTCCTCCCTTGTTCCTCCTTGTTCCTCCCTTGTTCCTCCCTTGTTCCTCCCCTTCCATCCTTCCTTCCTTCGTCCTCCTTTCCTTCCTCCTTCCTCCCTTCTTTCCTCCCTTCTTTCCTCCCTTCCTTCCTTCCTCCTTCCCTTCCTTCCTTGACTCGAGGACAACAGTCAGGTTAAAACTACTATCATGTCTCGAGCTCTGGCCTCAGTATCACATCAGTGGAATAAAATCATAATTATTGAAGTTTTCCTCCATTTGTTTTGTCCTACAGGTCAGTTTGTCCCTGAACACCACACGCTGCCAGGACACAAATCCCACCTGATGGCCCCCGACCACCTCGGAGGAATCGAGTTTGACATTCAGCTTCTCTGGAGCGCCCAAACCTTTGACTCTCCGTACCAGCTGTGGAGGGCCACCAGCTCCTACAGCAGGTCAGTCGCCTCATTCAGAGTCATCCTATTACACTTTAATTCAAGTTATCATGAGGCGGACTTTTAACTTTTAACTCTTAACTCTGATGCCTGTAACTGACCAGAGACCATTAGCGAGAAGGTTCTGCTACCTGGTTGGATTCTCCTCGATATCAGATAAAACTATTTACGCCACTCAGACCAGAAGAGCCAGAAGAGTTTTAACATAATATGCAGCATTGTACAAACACATTAGACAAAAGAGAGGACATTTCTCTTCTTTTGATAACTTTAAAAGTAAAGGTAGACTCATTTAGAGCTGGTATTTTATCTTTACAAGGAAAACACTACCGCTTTTGTCCACCAGGGGGCGCCAAATCAACACAAATGAAAGTTCCTTATAATAACTTTAAATTGGAATTATAAAATTAGATAATACTCAATAGTGACATTTATAAGATAGTCTATCTACATTTCTTCAGTCTTGTGATGGGTAGAATATTATAAATAAATAACTAAATTAGTTATTACTGAAGTTTTACTGCCCATACTGTTCATATTCTGA
>JAJDFG010001160.1:10000-45450 GCA_021039105.1 Scomber colias
CTTGGATCTGTGTGTGTGAGAAGATATATACAGATCAGAAAGACCTCTGTTCTACCTGGGAGTAATAATTAATACATGTTTAAGGTTATTATTGAATATTTAGAATATTGATAATTCAGACTATGCACCCTATAACTCCAGTACTCAAGTATAATAACAATAATAACAATAAAAATTATAATAATAATGATAATGTATTTTATTTAAAGGCACCTCTCACAATGACAGTACATCAAACATAATAAATCAGCAAACATTGATGTGGAAGTTAGTATAACTTTAAAAAAGATAAATAAATATATATGAATTGGAGTAAGTGTGTTTTCAGTCAGGAGGCTGAGGGTAGTTTCAAACAGTTGTATTGCTGGGAGATGATGTTAACTCATTATCAAACCCTTTAACGAGCTTCAGCTGCTTGATAATAAGTTAATTATTAAAATCAGCTGTGTTAGAGGGGTGAGAAACAGAGTTGGAGACCACTGATATAGATATATAAATGTTCTCAAGTTAGATATATTTTATTATAGAGAGAGATGATGCAATCAGTAACTTCACACTGGAACCTCATGTATCTTTGTGTCTTGTTTCTTAACTTTCTTAACTAATTAATTAATGTATAAACCTTAATCAACCCTTTTCAATGAGTATAACCTTCAAACACTTTAAATGAAACTGCTTTAAATGAGCTAAAATGAGTTTAATCCTGCAGTAATGTTGCATCAGTACAAAGTGAAATCACGCTGCCAAACACTTTTTTTTTTTTTTTTGTACCTGTCAGATAGTTTTTAAAGCTACTCAAAGCCTGCAGGTTATTTATCCCTCCTGTTGTCCTCGAGTCAAGGAAGGGAGGAAAGGAGGGAGGGAGGGAGGAAGAAGGAAGGGAAGAAGGAAGGAAAGGAGGAAGGAAGAAGAGAAGGAAGAAAGGGAGGAAAGGAAGGGAGGAAGGAAAGGAAGGGAGGGAGGAAGAAGGAAGGAAAGGAGAGAAGGAAGAAAGGGTGGAAAGGAAAGAGGGAGGAAGGAAGGGAAGAAGGAAAGGAGGAGGGAAGGAAAGGAAAGGAGGAAGGAAGAAGAGAAGGAAGAAAGGGAGGAAAGGAAAGAAGGAAGGGAGGAAGGAAGGGAAGAAGGAAGGAGGGAAGAAGTAAGGAGGAAGGAAGGTAGGAAGGAAGGAGAGAACGAAGGAAGGGAGGACAGGAAAGAAGGAAGGGAGGAAGGAAAGGAGGAAGAAAGAAAGAAGGAAGGAAGGAGAGAAGGAAGGAAGGGAGGACAGGAAAGAAGGAAGGGAGGAAGGAAAGAAAAGGAAAGGAGTGAGGAAGGAAGGGAGGAAGGAAAGGAAGGAAGGAAGGAAGGAACAGTAAAAACAAACGGGGTCAATAACTGTCAATAACAAACCTTCAACTGAGCTGAGTTAGCTTCTCTGAAAGATGTTAAAGAATAAATATTAAAGTCTTGAACCAAACTTGTATCTCTGCAGGATCGTAAGCAACCCGACGTATGTGACAACTACTTCCACGACGTTCCCTTCGAGGCTAACTTCGCCACAGACATCCCCGAGCTGCAGTCCATGACCTCGATGCCGGGCGTCGACGGCTTCACCATGAAGGTTGACGCTCTCTACAAGGTCTGTGTCATTAATCAGTGTCATTGACTTTCACTTCCTCCCTTCCTTCCTTCCTTCCTCTCTTCTAGCCTTCCTTCCTACCTTCCTCCTGTCTGTCATCCCTTCTTTCTTTCCTTCCTTCCTTCCTCCTGTCCTTCCTTACTTCCTTCCTCTTTTCCTCCCTCCCTCCCTCCTTACTCCTTTCCTTTCCGTCCTTCCTTCCTCATTCCTTCCTTCCTTCCTCCTGTCCTTCATCCCTTCTTTCCTTCCTTCCTTCCTTCCTTCCTTCCTTCCTTCCTTCCTTCTTTCCTTCCTCCTGTCCTTCCTTCCTTCCTCTTTCTTTCCTCCCTCCTCCTTCCATACTTCTTTCCTCACTTCCTTCCTTCTTTCTTTCCTTCCTTCCTCCTGTCCGTCCTTCCTTCCTTCCTGCCTTCCTTCTTTCCTCTCTTCTTTCTTTCCTTCTTTCTTTCCTCCCTTCCTTCTTTCCTCCTGTCCTTCCTTCCTTCCTGCCTTCCTTCTTTCCTCTCTTCTTTCCTTCCTTCTTTCTTTCCTCCCTTCCTTCTTTCCTCCTGTCCTTCCTTCCTTCCTTCCTTCTTTCCTCTCTTCTTTCCTTCCTTCTTTCTTTCCTCCCTTCCTTCTTTCCTCCTGTCCTTCCTTCCTCCCTTCCTTCCTTCCTTCTTTCCTCTCTTCTTTCCTTCCTTCCATCTTTCCTCCCTTCCTTCCTTCCTCCTGTCCTTCCTTCCGTCCTTCCTTCCTTCCTTCCTTCCTTCTTTCATCTCTTCTGTCCTTCCTTCAAATGAATTAGATTTTTAGCAGCTTGGTTCAATCTTTCTTCTTCTCTGTGTTGATTGACAGGTGGAGGCGGGACATCAGTGGTACCTGCAGGTCATATATGTGATCAGTCCGGAGTCGCGGTCCAACCCCCGGATCCAGCGCTCCGTCACCTACCAGCTGAACCGCCCCAAGCGAGACCTGGTGGACCGCAGCGGCCGGCTCACCCTCGACGAGTCGCTCATCTACGACAACGAGGGCGACCAGGTGAAGAACGGCACCAACATGAAGTCTCTCCACCTGGAAGTCGGACCCTCCGCCACCTTCAACGCCCACATGGGAAGCTCGGTCGGCGGGGGCGTGGCGGCCGTTACCTTGCTCGTCTTGGTCCTGCTGGCTTCCTGCTTCCTGTTCCGCCGCTGCCGTCGCTCGGCCAAGAAGAAGAGCAAGAAGTCTGCGAAAGCCTACGAGGAGTATCCGCTCAACACCAAGGTGGAGGTTTGCATGGACAAGTGTGTGGAGAAGAACTTCAGCAGCAAACACTGCACGGTGAGGAACATCAACATCCTCAACCGCAACCAGGAAGCTAACGGCAAGGCTAAAGTAAAAGAGGTCAACCTGGAAGTCAAGCTCCACAACAACCTCAACGACGGCACTGAGGTCTGAAGAGGAGGAGGAAGAGGAAGAGGAAGAGGAAGTCGAAATAAAAAATGGAGAAAAAAAAGGTATTTTCTAAAAAAAAAAAAAAAAAAAAGAAAGAAAGTTTGTACTTAAATGGAACGAGATATTTGTTAAAGTATTTTTATACCACTTTGAAAAAAAAAAAGGGAAAGAGTGTGACGATGTGCAGAAAAAGCTACGCAGCATTTTAATCATTTCGCAACTGGGCTACCTCAGGAATCCACGAACCACTCCGCTGCATCCAACAACAGCCGAAACACATCTGCATCTGATCATCATCATCCTCTATAATAAGAATAATAATACTAATAATAATAATATTTACTCCCTAACTGCTGTTTCAACTTCATTTCTAATATTTTTTTTACTTTTTAGCGCCAATAATAATTTGGTGACTGGTAGCTCAGACACTGGTGATTGTTCCTCTGCTGCATCCACGAGTCATTTCACTGCTATTACAAAAAAAAATGTCACTACTGTGGAGTGGTAGCCAGTGTAGAGGTCCTCCATTCATGCAATTATTAATTATAACAAAGAAATTAAGTCTGATTTAAACTAGGGCTGGGTATCTTTAAACAAACCAACTGACCCCAAATTGACCCCATCTCTTTTGACTGTTCCTCACTTCCTTCCTTCTCTCCTTACTTCCTCCCTCTTTTCCTTCCTTCCTTCGTTCCTTCCTCTTTCCTCCCTTCCTTCGTTCCTTCCTCATTTCCTTCCTTCCTTCCTTCCTCCCTCTTGTCCTCCCTTCCTTCCTTCCTTCTTTCCTCCCTTCCTCCATTCCTTCCTTCCTTCCTTCCTTCCTTCCTCCCTCTTTTCCTCCCTTCCTTCCTTCCTTCTTTCCTCCTTTACTCCCTTCCTTTGTTCCTTCCTCATTTCCTTCTTTCCCCACTTCCTTCCTTCCTCTTTCCTCCCTTCCTTCCTTCCTCTTTCCTCCCTTCCTTCGTTCCTTCCTCATTTCCTTCCTTCCTTCCTTCCTTCCTTCCTCTTTTCCTCCCTTCCTTCCTTCCTTCCTTCCTCTTTTCCTTCCTCTTGTCCTCCCTTCCTTCCTTCTTTCCTCCCTTCCTCCGTTCCTTCCTTATTTCCTTCTTTCCTTCCTTCCTTCCTTGACCTGAGCACAATAGGAGGGTTAATACTGTTTTTTTTCATGCAAGCTTTTATTCTGAAATTTGATATCTTCCCCTAATGTGACCAAAAATATACAAAAAATAAAATATATTTGATGCATATTCATCCAAAATGTCAAAAAATGTTCATTTAATTTATTTTATTGCAATAGCGCTCATGTTTTATGTAACATTGGACAATAATATAATGTCTTTTATATAGTTTTTTTAAATGATAACAACTTTCTGCTCTTCATTAAGCTTCATTAAGGATAAATCATGTTTATTTATGACTTATGAGGCAAAAACTTAATACAAATTTGGAGTATTTTAGACTAATTTTAACTTTTTTCCCTTAAATTACTAGAAAATGTTTCCTTATTAATCCCTAAAAAGTATTCAGGAATTATTATTAAGGGTCACAAATAGTCAGAAGGACGTAAAGTTTAGGGAAATGTATGAATTATATCAAAAAAAGCTGATTAAAAAAGGGTTATTCCGTGTTTTTCTTCCAAACTTCTTGCAAAAAAACTGAATTTTATGATAAAATTCCTGTATATTGTCGATATTGATTGCAGGTATTATTTCATTAAGGATAAATCATGTTTATTGGTGACTTATGATGTCATTGGACTAAAGGAAAGCAAAAACTTAACAAAAATTTGGAGTTTTTTAGACAAATTTTTCCTTTTTTTCCCTTAAATTACTAGAAAATTTTAGCATATTAAGCCCTAATAAGTCTTCAGGAATGATTATAAAGAGTCACAAATAGTCAGAAGTGAAGTGAAGTTTAGGGAAATGAATAAATTATATTTAAAAAGCTGATTAAAAAAGGGTTAGTCCATGTTTTTTCATCCAAACTCTGCAAAAAAACTGAATTTTATGATAAATTTCCTCTCTATTATAGATTTTAATTTCAGGTTTAATTTCAGTTATCCAGCCTTAGATTTAACAGAATTAAACTTTATACCTGTGGAGTGACTTTAACATCGGCTACAGCTGCTTCTGACCGCTGTGAAAGTATTTTAAAAAAGCACAGTTACAGTACGGCGTGCTGCTAAGTGCAGAGTGTAAATACTAACAAAAAAAAAAAAAAAATGAATGATACCTATTCAAGAAGTGCAATTATGCCATAACTTTTTTTTTTTTGTTAATCTTTCACTGGTGAGCAGGAGCTTTATTTGCATTTTTTTTTTTAAATAAAGTTAGTAGCCTTATACTTCGAGACATTTGTACTGTCGACGTTTTAATTAAGAAATAAAGAAAAAAAAAGCAACAATAAATAGATTTTTTTTTTTTTTTTTTTTTTGGTTTGTTTGTACTGTATTCTGACAGCTGCCAATATTATATAAGTGCCATGCAGTATTTTTCCTCATGAATTTTAAAAAACAACAAAAAAGAATCATCCAAAGTGTTTTTTTTTTCCACTTTTATTTTAATTTTTTCAACAAAAAAAAGTGAGAAAGTGAAATTTTTCCATGTGATTGTAAAAAAAATGAAATAAAATAAAAGGTTTCAACATGACGGTGTGCTTTAGCCTTACTTATCAATGAAAATCATCACTTTTTAAGAAAATATGATGTATTTTATAAGACTTGTGTGTCTCTCGTTTGCCTTCGTTTTCACCCAAAGACACAAAATTCCTCTTTTTTTTCTTTTTTTTTTTTATTAAGCCCACTCACGCCTCACTCACTTATTTTTTTTCTTCTTTTCATTGATGTATTATTATTATGTTACCCTCTTTATGATGTATTATGTTATTATGCCTCAGCTACTGATGTAACCATAATGTTACTGTACTACTACTTTTTTTTTTTTTTTAAAGTGTGTGACACTGGACGGAGAGAATTGAGCACTGTAAAAGAAAAAATAAGATGAGATTTGTTTTTTTTCTCTTTCTCCGTTTATCTCTCTGATTCTACTTCCTGTCTTCTTTTAAAACTGTGTGCCTATCAAAATCGACACTGGGAAACTGGGAATTCTGCGTGGGGAAAATAACATTGTATTTTTTTGGTGCTATCATTTCGTTGGAAAAATAACTATGATGCTTTCAATATGATGCCTGTATTTGGTGCCTTTTTTTAGTAATTAAAAAAAAATTTGAAAACCCACATTTGTCCTGTGTTTAATATTTATTCATTATATTTGATGAATTTTGGAGGGAAATAGTAGAAATCTAAAGGATTAAGAGGAAACTGTTGTAATTAGTAACTTAGAGCTGCATTCTATCAAAAGGCCACCAGGGGGCGACCGTCTCTATACAAGTCAATGGAGAATTCACCAACTTCTCACTTGATTTCTAACCTCAGTAAACGTTTTCAAAATGTGTTTATGGTCTCAATCGCTAGTTTAAAGCCTTCTTCAATGCAGTATGATGTTCATTTGGGACATTTTGGCCTCCCTGATTTTATATGTGACGATAAAGCAGGGTATGCATTAGGGCGTGGCTACGTCCTGATTGACAGGTTGATTGACCAATGTCCTCGAGATCCAGCCCTCGCAACCATAGCAACCTCCCCGCTCCGCCCATGGCCATATAAGTAGAATCCGTGTTTTTATTTTTCCCAGCATGCACCTGGAATTTTCAAGATGGCGCTGCCTAGATTAGAAACTATTGGCTTCCGAGCAGCAGTCCACAAACCAATGGGTGACATCACGGATGTTACGTCCATTTCTTCTATACAGTCTATGGTTGGTTCCTAATTTAATTTAAACATGAGGTGTGGATATCAGTAGCATTAGTGATGTTATGGTGTGTGTATGTGTTTTGTCCTATTCTGGTTTTCTCTCCCTCTCAGGATGCTGCAGCTTCGGGGTCTGACTGTCAGACGGCTCTGTTGTCTGGAAACAGTCTTCAACAGCTCAGGATGAACTCCATCATGCAGGTCAGCTGGCAGTGTGAAGCTCAGTCGTCTCTCAAAGCTCTCAATAAACCACAAACAGCTGAATCTTTGATCATCAGACAGGCAAAGTCCTCACTCATATAAAACTGATGAATGTAACTTTTAATGAAGCAACAGGATGAGTCACATGACACGAAAGCAAGGCAGCCACACATATTACAAATCCAGTGTTACCAACAGATTTTTGAGAGACTGTGGCCTCTCAACTAGACAGGGCGACTCAATTCATCTACAAACACATTGAAGACTGTGTAAAGTGAATTCAGGCATTTTCTTCTAAACACAAAAAAAGGTGTAAAAAGCATTTCAACCATTTAGATTTGAATTGTGGAGCTAGGCTTCACAAACTGTGTTTCAACATTTCTGTGTTCAGGATTTAGTGATTAGCATAAACCCACCCCTGCTGCTGTAGAGGTATAAATACATTCAGCGCACACTACTACTACTACTACTACTACTACAGTCTACAGTTAGCCAGTTAGCTGCCGTGTTAGCCATTTAGCTAGCCGCTGAGTTAGCAGCTGAGCTAGCCGCTGAGTTAGCAGCAGAAAGCTCTCAGATGTAGCGTCCATATTTCTGGTAGAGGTGGTGACGTTGATTGACAGGTGACACTTGGTAGGGGGCGGGGTTTCAGCGGACTCGGCGGCCATGCCCACATCATTTGGTAGCAGAGTAAAAAACTGTGTTTTGTGCGTAAAGAGAACAACTTTTTTCCTCCCAAAATTATCTCTTTATCTTGTCAGCAAAAACTGTATTTCACAGTAAACAATTCCAGTATCACTGATGTTCTGAATAATATAACACTTTCCTTTCAAGGTAACTGTTGTGTTACTAAACACAACACTTTCAATGGTAAACTGCCTCTTATTCCTTGACTACTTGTATATGCTATACAGTACAAAATATGTATAAAAAAATTAAAACACTGGGTTGGGGAAGGGGGTGGGCGATCGGTGTCGGTCTGGTGGGGGTTTTGAATGTATTCAACGGAAAAAACCGAAATTAACTCACAACGGAGATTTGAATGAAGTCGGTGCTTCTTCAAACTTTTCTCTGTCAACTCCTCCGCCAGTGCTGCCATGCCTCTTTGTTTTCTTTTTTCCACTTCTGTGTGTGAGCTGCACCTTGAACCTGGCTCTAGTTACAGTGTGAGAGGGGTTGAGTGGGTGGAGGCACAACAGTGATTGGACATTAACGGACACACACACACACACAGTGACTTGTAAAGCATCAACGCAAAATGAATTGCAAAACCAAAAACCCGTGGTCCATAAGGTCATATTGTTCCATGCAGAGCGGATTGAGCGGTTCAATATTTTACTGAGTACCACTGCATCCCTAGTAGACACCGAGCAGTGTGTTAAAGTCCGATGCTGCCCTCAAGAGTCCCAATCCTTCCCGCTAAAGGCACTGACACCTCCTAGCGTTTCTTCTGCGAAAGTGGCGCCGTTGGTCGGTAGTCAGCGTGGATCCGTTTACAGTTACCTTTTGGCAAGGGTTGAGATGCTCTGGAAGCGGCTCTCTTAGTGGCTCTCTTAGGCCGCTGGGATGCTGTTCGCATCTCTGAAAACAAAGTCTGAAGGCAAAGCAGAGCCCAACAGCAAGTACAGTCAGTCCAACATAGAGGCCCATCCTTCCCCGACTCTCTGGTTGTGGACTCTCTGGTTGTGGACTCTCTGGTTGTGGACTCTCTGGTTGTGGACTCTCAGTAGGTTTCGGAGGTTTTGGCTGATCAACAGCTGCTGTAAAGGACAGAAAAACAATAATAATTGTACTTTTATCCCAACATTCAACACTGTTTATGTCCAAAATTCATATCTGACTGTTTGGGTTTGAACTTGGTAATGTTTGTGTCAACATGCAGCAGATTCTTAACAATACAGTGGCTGCTGAGTGCAACCACACAAGTTTAAGGCTACGTTCACACTGCAAGCCAAAACCCGAACCAAATGCTCTTATGAAGTCTGAACAGTCACAAACCAGATATAAACCACCTTTGGGAGGAAGTTTCAAATCTCATTTAGACAGATGAGTCTGAGTCTGAACATCCAAACACTCAGATCGGATTTGACTGTCTGTGACGTCTTTCTACGTCTCTACGCTACGTCTCTATGTGACACCAGACTCAAGTTTATTCCAGTTGTTGTTGCTAGGTGATATCACTGGAGGACTTATTCCAGTTGTTGTTGCTAGGTGATATCACTGGAGGCAACGGAGGACGATGAAAACATCAGTCCATGGACAGAGGACCAAACCATATTCTTAATCTTTGGGGAGATGGCTCCGTTCAAGCGAAGCTCGAGAATTTGTTGTTGCTGTCGCTGTCGCAATTATATGACATCACGTGTGATACACGATAGATGACGCCTCCGCTCTGACAATGTTGCCACAGCAACCTGTCAGATTGGTCATTAATGTCTTAACAGAGCCAAATCCGATTTGGACACTTGCTAAAAACAGTGTGGACAGTCAGGCCTAAAAATCAGATTTGAATCAGATTTGCCTGCAGTGTGAACACAGCCTAACAGTCCAGTCTGTACATCACTGATAACATCCATTAAAAAGGCTTTCTGAGTTTTACTGAATCAACTTACCAGTGACATTGAGGTGGCATTGATCAGAGCTCACACCTTCATTTGTTTTCACCTCACACCAGTACATTCCCGAGTCTTCAGTCCTGAGTCTGGACACATGAAGTCTGATTCGTCCGTCTCTGAGGGCGTCTTTGTCACACTGAACTCGTCCTGCAAACTGTCCATCCTGAGACACTGGGACCTCAACACCCTTATGTACATGATACAGGACTGGGTGCTTCTGAGTGACCAGGTCACAGTAGATAATCAGTGAGGTTGAGGAACTGTCAGGTTTGGTTGTAAAGGTCCACTCCAGTGTGATGTTGTGGTTCTCCTCGGCCTGGTAGGAGCTCTGCGCCACTTTCACTACAAATGTTTCTGTTGAGGAGACAGAGAGGGAAAGTGAAGACCAAACAAACAGAACTAAAGAGTCTAAAGATGCTGTGATATCCCTCCCTCCTCTCTTTCTTTCCTTCATACATCGCCTTTCCTTCCTTCCTTCCTTCTGTCCTTCCTTCCTCCCTCCTTCTCTTTCTTTCCCTCCTCTCTTTCCTTCCTTCCTTCTGTCCTCCCTCCCTCCTTCTCTTTCTTTCCTTCCTCTTTCCTCCCTTCCTTCTTTCCTTCCTCCATCCCCCTTTCTTCCTTCCATCCACCCTTCCTCCCTCCCTTATTTCCTTCCTCCCTTCCTTCTATCCTCTGTCCTTCCTTTTTTCCTCTCTCCCTTGACTCGAGGACAACAGAAGGGTTGAAAATGAACCATAATTGAGTATTTTTACCACCTTCAATACGTTCTGCCAGATTTAAAGATGAAGATCATAAAATCTGTTAACAAGGCTGAAAATGTATTTGGTTATTTCTATAAAAGTAAAGTTATAAACTAACCAGAGACACAGGGTATCAGACTGATGACCAGAAGGATCCTGTGTATCATCTTCTCCCTGTAAGACGAGACAGAGGAGAGGAGTCATGAACACATGAGGTCAAAGTTCAGTCATCACAGCTAAAATATCAAACCTCAATTCTCATGTCAGATATAATGTGGACTACAACCAGACACATCAGTCATTTCAATAGTAAATGCAATAACATTTTTCTATTAATACATTGAACAGTCAAAAATCTTGTATAATGTAATGTATAGCAATTAAACCTATCATACAAACCCAATTTCCTTTTCTATTGCTAATGAGAAATTTGCAGGATAAGCTGACAAACTCAGACTGTGAAATCAGAAAACAACTTTTCTGTGTAAGGATAAAGAACTGAAGGTGGAAACTAACCACAAACACAGAAAGTCAAGGTGACAGTCAGCAGGGTACATCGTCTTGTCTCTGTGGGAGGAATTAGATATGTATCAACACAAACACACACATCGCTTTAATTAAACGTGTTATGGAAAGAATCAAACTGTAAAAACGTCATCTTGATTAATGTTGACTTAATTAATTTCATATCATTAGGCCAGCTTTTTGTAACTGAATTAGTTGAGACAACATGTTGTCCGGATGAGCGGAAGAGGACGGTAACATGTTGTGTTATATACTGTGTAAACACATAGATTAAAGTTGAGCCAACTATTTACCTGCACTGAGTTGAATGAATGTATGATGGAAGTTGTATTTTGTGGTATGTTTTTATCATGCTGTTACGACCCTGATAAGGCCTAGGAGTGAGGGAAGTAACGAGCAAAACAACTAAACAAAAAGTATACCAACAACGACCAAATGCAAAACAAGCTCCCAAATAAGGGAAGCGGACTATGAATGATGACGAGGCAGTCGAACCATGGCGCTGGACATAAAAACACTAGACACGCACACCACACACAGCTCCGATCGGCACGCTGCTGGAAGGCCCACTATGTTTGTAGGTCATGCTCTTGTAATTCGTGTTTGATCTAGACTTTGACAGCAATGTCAGTGAAGTAGTTGACAGACTGCACAGATATCTAAAAACATAATAATACAGTCAATAAACTTGAACTAGAAAGTAAGTAATTACAAGTTTTCTCCACTGGGTGGCAGTCGTTGCCATGGTAGTTAACGACTGTGCAGCATGAGGACAGAGCATGCACAAACACTATGGAGATTTGAATGGGAGAGGAACAAGGTGCACATGTGGCTCTGGAGATCAAGAAGTATAAAACATAGCCAGACCAAATTACACACAACTATAGATGAGACTTGTGGCTACATTTTGACGTTTGAATGGAGTCTGTGGCCGAAAGTATGCAGGAATAAGGTATATATTTTGAAATGCCTGAAAAATTAAGAAATATTTATATTATGAATATATTATTATATTATGCATGTATGATATGCCTGTTTCCCATTTTCCCCTCTAGGTGTGTGTTTGTGTGTACACAACTATGTTCGTCTGTGCATATGAGTGTGTATGTGTGTATGTGTGCATTCTTGACATGCATGCACACATACACACTCACAGATGTTTAAGGAAAGTAATATTAAACTTATGATTACAGACAATATGTCAAATAAAACAAAACAAAACAGGGAGTAGAGAAGAGGTTAAGAATGAAACAGAAAGGAAAAGAAAGGATGTCAATGAGGAAAGAATCTGTAAATACAATAGAAGCTAAAAGTCCATAGAAGCCAAAAAGTGATCACACACTCTCTCCTCTCAACCCCAACCGGTCGAGGCAGATGTTCTCCCACTCTGAGTCTGGTTCTGAGGGTTACTTCCTGTTAAAAGGGAGTTTTTTCTTGCCACTGTGTCTCATGTGGGAATGTTGGGTCTCTTTAAAGTTAAAACCTGAAGAGTTCGGTTTAGAACCTGCTCTATGTGTAAAGAGCCTTGAGATAACTTTGTTGTGATTTGGCGCTATACAAATAAAGATTGATTGAGATTGATTGATTGACACTCTCTTGCAAGAGCATGGAATATTTCTTAGTTGTTTTGATGCAATTTAACTTTAATATTATATTGTTATAGTGCATAGATGTGTTTTGAAATTAAAGTTTATTAGATTGTTTTATTAGAAATTACTCTGTTTCCTTTGCAATTTTAGTGGCCCATTTTTACTGATCAGCCGGCCCATTTTACCTTAACACTGCAGACTGAGGTGAAGTTGGTTTGATATTGGATATTCGACAGATATTCAAAATAAGGAACTGTGTCTTTTTTTTCAATACCTCCCAAGCCATGTGACCTAGTGACTCCAAACCAATGCAGAATAGTTCTCCTATGTAGTACCTACCACACACACCTTTATTTACACCCATTGTATGCACACTCTATTTTTTAACCTGCATTGTGGATTATGAACCCTGGAGTGTGTTTTACACTGTAGGCCTATTTAGACTTATGCCTATAGTTAGAGTTATAGCCAAGTTATATGAAACCATTGATTTTTATTATGATCTGTTACCCCCCTTTAATGATAATGATGATAAGATGCTATTGTAAATTGTGTGTAGTAGTGGTAGTGCAAAATAAAAAAAGTAAACATTATAGGGATATAATCAGTGCAAAGCTGTCACTGTTGTTAAATAGAATTTATTGAGAAGTATGGACTAGCTCCATGCCAACTACAGCTCTGTTTACCAGCCTGTCAAGTCACCCAACATCCCTCTTCTTTATGCTAACTCCCCGGCAAAATTCAGCATAGGGCCCCCCCAACTAAGAAGGACCCCAAACTGCGATAGATTCATCATGAGGTTTAAAAATTAAAAATACTGCATTATATATTACCATTTCAAACCCATGTAGGTACTACATAGGAGAACTATTCTGCATCGGTTTGGATGCAGAATAGTTGGATGCAAACCCTTTTAATCACAAGAATACAAATAAATGTCATACATTGTTCTTTTGTTAGTTTCCCATGCCATTAACCAAAAAGTGGCCCAATTTAGCTGATGTCACCCTAATAAAGCAAAAATAAAACAGTAAAAAAAAAAAGTGTAACTCCGTTAGTTCACAGCTGTCAGGATGCAGTTTGTAATAATAAAAATAACATAACTTAGAGGTAAATTTAAACACAGTAGATTGTATTTAAGGAGAAGTTTTCACCATGCAGAAGAAAAACTTGATTTTTGACTATTTTAAACTCACCATTATGACTCCCAGAATAAACCGTGATGATAAATTAGTAAAATATAAATGATGAATATCCAAAGTGTTCCAGTGGATGTTAGTTAAATCTCCAGTCTGTGAAGTGTAGCTCCTCTTTCCGTTAATAAACAATAATAACGTTGATCCTGTCAGACTCTCTGCAGAGCAGCGCGACTCTCTGCATCCAACTCCTCTCCGGACATGAGCTACGTAGATAACAGAAACAACCCGGCAGTGTGTTTTTAGCTACTTTAAAAAACAACTTGGTGTCATTACAACATGTTCAGTCTGTTAAAGTAAAATGGTGCGTTAAAACAGAGCGATAAGATGACCTTACTCCGCTGAGGTAAATGGATGTCAGTGAAAAAAACAAGGGTGGAGTTGTGGGTTCTCCGAGTGAGGACCACTTCCGCGTTCCAAAAGCTGCATCCCCCCGCGGCCTCTGGGGGCTGGTGCCAGCAGTGAGCAATTTCCCATTGAGCCCCATGTTAAAATAGCCGACTTTACAGCTTAAAAAAACATATTTAAAGCCTGGTGCCTTTGACTTTTTTGGTCTTTACCGATAGTTTCCACCTCAGTGAACACTCTGGGGGGGGGGTGAATTTTTTTGTATTTTTTTTGTTTAAGTGTTATTTAGGCTTAAAATTCTGGCATAAATTAGGGCGTGGCTACGTTGAGTGACAGGTTCACAGGCAGTTGCCAGCAGTTAGCTCTATGCTAAAGCATCGGCTGGGCTGGGCCAGGCTAGGCTAGGCTAGGCTAGACCCAGAGGTCCGCGGCTACATCCAGCAGACAGGCGCTGCGGTGTCCGTGTTTGTTTGCCTATTTTCGGGTAGTTTTTAGCTGGCAATATGGCGGGTTGTGCTGTCGATTGTACTAACCGACCGACAAAGGATTCTGTGTTGCAGTTTTTTCGGTGAGTAAACCGTAGTACTATTTTACCCATAGACTGTTGTTGAGGAGTTTGTCAGTTTGTCCTCGCGTGTTCTTTTAATGAAATATAAGGAGAAGCATTTTAGTTCAAAACAATCAGTTTTATTTTAGCACCAGTAGAATGTGCAATATTACAGAGCTCTGGGTCTGACTTATAGTATCCCTGACAAGCAACAGAGTGTTCATCAGTTCACGAAGTCTGACTAACTATCTCTTCCCTGACCCAGTGTTTTACAGCGTACAGAGCAATAGGTGTAACGCAAGGCGGCGTCCTCTTCTGATTGGCTCAAGACGTGTCATTCATTCTCCTCGTAATATCTGACTCCATCCGTTGTTGTGATGCCTTAGAGCCCAACCTGAAACACAACTGTTAAGAGACAAACATCCTCCTTTCTCAGTACCGGTTCACCCAATACGCATACTACGCACGTTGCGTAGGGCCCCGCAAACTCATAGAGGCCCCGTGGGGAAAAAAAAAAAAAACCTGACGAAGTGACCGTCCGTCGCGCTGCTCGCGCACGTCAGATTGCCAGTGCATGCATGTGCATCAACGGCATCAGCAAGATGAAGCGGAGTTATCCCTCGGGGAGTGAAAAGAGAAAAAAGAAAGTGCATGAAAATGAACAGCGGGAACAGCAGTCAGGTAACTCTCCTCTCCGGGTGGGAGAGTGGGAGGGACGGGGCTAGTCCGTGTTTGACCCACATAACAGGCGGTGAGCCCTTGGTGAACAGCGGACGGTCTCCGTGTGCGTCTTATTAGCTTCTATAATGTGATATCAATCGCTTTGAGTGTAGTTACAACTGCACTTATACAAAATGGAAAGTCATGGATAAATATTTACTAAGATTGAATTTTGTTTGCTTGGAGAGCCCACAGGCACGTATAGATACAGATATATTAGTGAATAAATAAAACGTGTGAAATATTATGACAATGATGCTAAATAGGCTAAATAATAATCTAAATCACCTGCATTTTAAGTATATGAAGGTAAAACAAGTGCAGTCAATTTGATGGAACTGAATTAATAGTAGCCTGATCTATATTTTACAGGTGCTATGCTTAAGTTCCTAACAAGCAGCACAGAGTCCAGTCAGTCAGCCAGTGGAGGGACAGAACCAGATGAGACAGGTTAGATAGATGACAGATGAGCCACCTTCAACCAGCACAGAGCAATCATATGCAGCCGCCTCAATAAGTACAAGCAGCAGCACAGGTCCAGTACAGTATGGATCTTCCATGTCCCAGGAATGTCTGAGTGGTTTGGCCATCATGAGCATCAACCATGATGTGGGGAAGCAAATATCATATGATGACATTATTGATGATTTTGCATCCAGAAAGTGCAGAAAGGGACACTTTTAATGGTGAGTAATTTGTTACACATTTAGTTCGATCTGATTTGGTCTGTATTTATTTTGAATTAGACTAACAGGTGGCGACACTAGTGCAATATGTTTAAAGGGGGGATGAGTGGAAGCACTGGGTGTCAGGTGCGACTGTTCAGTTAAGAGGGCCCCTTAGCAGAATTTTGCCTAGGGTCCCATGGAGGTCTGAACCGGCTCTGTCCTTTCTCATACTTGCTGAAAACACATTCAAGGTAATCTTTTCACTCTCTGTACTTTTCCACTTCAAGTTACCTTGTGTTTTTCTTCTGGTACAGTGGTGTGACTCTGGCTAAGACAATGCAAGCATTCACTTCTTATCACTTATAAAAACCCTTATTAATTAGTGCAACATAGTTCCCTTTAATCATCACAGTCATTTCCCGTATAGGCTACTCAGCAAATTAAACAATGCAACAGTTCAAGGCTATATGAAAATAATATAACAACTTACAGGCAGCAGTCCAGTGGCACTCAAAGTTTGCATATAATATCAGTAATAAAAACAATACTGTATAAAATATATTTTACCTGGATTTTGGCACTGGATAATGACTTTGTTACCGACTCATGGTCTCTGCTGATACAGACAGATGACCAGAGCAGCTAATGTTAGCTGATGTTGTGGTGTGTTTTGTGTTCTCAGAGTCCGTTTAATGCGGGATATAATATAGAATATACATAATGTTGTGTATTATCTTTCATTTAATATTATTATTATTATTATTATTATTATCTTTCGTTTAATAATACTTATATACAGTGTCAAGAGTAACTTAAATGAATAAATTAATAGCCTAATTAATGCCACACTGCAAAAAGCAAGCTTCTAATTCAGAGAATGTGTGATCTGTATTGTATTGGTGATACTGATTTCAGAAATGTTCAAAAACAAGATCAGAGCACCCATAAATAAATACAATATGTATTTCTTATTATATTCATTGTTGGTATTATTATTAAAGGTGAACTGTGTAACTTTGTTATTTAAGAACTTTTTATCAAGCAACGCCCTTTTTATTACTCCATATCCTCAAATAGCTCTTAGTATCAAAAAGGTTTGTGACCTCTGATCTATAAGTTGCTGAGCACCTGTGTGTCATTTTAAAGTTTCCCTCTAGGTGATCCGTACAGGGTGGACAAGTGGGTCGTCAGCATGAGGAGACAGAACTGGACCCTGCTCTCCAGCCCAAATCCTCCCCTGTGCTTTCAATAAAATCTGTATTGAGCGTGAACTCAGCGTCTGCCTGCCACCTGTTGTCACAGATACTCTGAAATGTTTTTTTTCTGACTTTCTTAAAACTAGATGTATAACATGCATCTTAAACCTTATTAAAACCAGTTAATCATGTGGAGAGATTTCTCATGCAAGTAGATAATTATCTACATATTAGAGTTCTACCGTTAGTAAATGTAAGATATAGACATATGATTTAGCACATTTGAAAAAAATATTTACTGGTAAAGACTTTCTAAGGTCCCATGGACTCCCTGGAAAGATCAGAAAACAGAAACACTGTTGTGAGAATTTTTACAATTTTCAGTAAAACTTTGCAATTGGTCAGTAAAAACTTGAGCTTTAATATTTGTGTTTAAGTTGATATTCCTTTTAACTGACTACGACATTTTTAACATTTTCAATAAGTGTAGAAGACAAAAGGAGTGCAATTATGAAAATAATTTATTTGAACATGAGGTACTCTTTAAATGAATAAACAAAACAATCAGTATATATAATAAATAATAAATAAACTTTTAAAATAAAATAAAAAATAGGGGCAGTGTTTGGCTCAGTTGGTGGAGCGCCCTATGTGAGGCTGTAGTCCTTGCTGTGGGTGGCCCGGGCGTGGAAGCTGGCCGGGGCCTGGTCTGGGCAACCGGCAGAGGCTGGACGGGGCCTGGGTGCCTGGCCGGCCAGCCGGGGCCTGGTCTGGGGCCTGGGCAGCTTTCTTTTCCATTTTCTAAATATAAAGAAAGACAAACATCTTGTAACCAGTGGTGTACAAAGTATTGAAATGCCTTACTTCAGTAAAAGTAGCCTACTAATGCCACACTGAAAATACTCCACTACAAAGACCTGCATTCAAAACCTCACTTTTGTGGAGGTGTTAACATTAAGTTTTATCTGCAAAATGCAATTAAGTATAAAAGTAAAAACGGTCCCTCTCTGTTTTACTGTTATAGAATGTTTGTGGATTGATATCATTGATGAATCACTGCATATGATGCATTTTATTGCTGAGGCTGTTTAAGTTTAGCACAATTTAACAATTAAATATACTATTGAGTCGATTTATCTATCTATCTATCTATCCCTGTCATGTGAGGACCCTGTATCTCACTTCTTTTAAAAAAATATTTAAGTGTATAAAATGCTTAACAAACTTTCTTTACATTATTCTACATAGTAATTTCACAGAGTAGTAACATTAACCCTCAGATCCTGTTGCCACATTTTATGGACCATCAGATTTTTCATTTGGCTGTGATCATGCTATAATGTTCATAGGTTGCAGAGAGGTGGCTTTTGCAAGGTACATCATGCTCCTAAAAGATCTCCTGTCTGCACCATGGTCTGCACCTTATAATTCTCTGTTTATCGCGGCTCCCGGGGTAGCTAAAGCTACTCGCGCTGCCCCCAGGGGACTCAACGCCCCCAGAGCCGCAACTGGGGCACGCTGGGGGGGATTGAGCTGAGGGATTTCATCGGGCTGATGATACTGGAAGTGATTTTGTCTCTGATTTTCACCAGATTTAAAATGTTATCAAAATTTGCCGTAAAAAAAAAAACTGTAAAACGAGAACCAGTCCCAGAAGCTCCAGCTCCAACAAAAACATACAATATTCCAATATTGTAATACCTATTTTAACCAGTCTATGATTATGATGATTTACTATTTTACAGTCTATGATTTTAACTTTATCACGGTGTATGTTTGCAAACAACAGGAGGACGTTAGTCATTTCTAACAGGATCTGAGGGTTAAGATGAGTTTTGGTCCCCAGCGGACTTATTTAACTTTATCTCTTATGTAGTATAATCTCAATAAAACATTATTTCAAGTGCTGCAGCG
Organism: Scomber colias; assembly: GCA_021039105.1. NCBI lineage: Eukaryota > Metazoa > Chordata > Actinopteri > Scombriformes > Scombridae > Scomber > Scomber colias. The sequence continues at coordinate 29,099 of JAJDFG010001160.1, forward strand.
TTATATTTGTTTTATAAGGAACTTAACGTTACCTGCGGTCGAGTCGGTCGCTGTCAGGTCGCTGTGCTGGAGGCTGGACTGCCGTGTAGCTGCTGCCAGTAGCTGCTTGTTAGCCTAGCCTAGCTGATTAGCCTCAGGCTAGCTCAGTTCGGCGCGGTTAATTCGAGTTCAGTGGGCGGGATCTCGGCCGGCTGACCCCGGCTGACCCGTAGAGTCTCCTCCAAATATGGAAAATACACACCCACTAAAATCCAAGATGGCGCAGTCCTAATGCCCATAGTAGAGGCACAAAACACACTCCCCCAAACCAGGCGGGGAGTTCTGGTCCTCTGAAAAGAAGCCAACGTGGAAGTAACTTAGAACTGCATTCTATCAAAAGGCCACCAGGGGGCGACCGTCTCTATACAAGTCAATGGAGAATTCACCAACTTCTCACTTGATTTCTAACCTCAGTAAACGTTTTCAAAATGTGTTTATGGTCTCAATCGCTAGTTTAAAGCCTTCTTCAATGCAGTATGATGTTCATTTGGGACATTTTGGCCTCCCTGATTTTATATTTGATGATAAAGCAGGGTATGCATTAGGGCGTGGCTACGTCCTGATTGACAGGTTGATTGACCAATGTCCTCGAGATCCAGCCCTCGCAACCATAGCAACCTCCCCCCCATGGCTCCGCCTCATGCCCATATAAGTAGAATCCGTGTTTTTATTTTTCCCAGCATGCACCTGAAATTTTCAAGATGGCACTGCCCAGACTCAAAACTATTGGCTTCCGAGCAGCAGTCCACAAACCAATGGGTGACGTCACGGATGTTACGTCCATTTCTTCTATACAGTCTATGGTTGGTTCCTAATTTAATTGAAACATGAGGCATGGATATCAGTAGCATTAGTGGTGTATAGTATGTGTGTGTGTTTTGTCCTTTTCTGGTTTTCTCTCCCTCTCAGGATGCTGCAGTTTCGGGGTCTGACTGTCAGTTGTCTGGAAACAGTCTTCAACAGCTCAGGATGAACTCCATCATGCAGGTCAGCTGGCAGCATGAAGCTCAGTCGTCTCTCAAAGCTCTCAATAAGCCACAAACAGGTGAATCTTTGATCATCAGACAGGCAAAGTCCTCACTCATATAAAGCTGGTGAATGTAGCTTTTAATGAAGCAACAGGATGAGTCACATGACACGAAATCAAGGCAGCCACACATATTACAAATCCAGTGTTACCAACAGATTTTTGAGAGACTGTGGCCTCTCAACTAGACAGGGCGACTCAATTCCTCTACAAACATATTGAAGACCGTGTAAAGTGAATTCAGGCATTTTCTTCCAAACACACAAAAAATATGTAAAAACCATTTCAATCATTTAGATTTGAATTGTGGAGCTAGGCTTCACAAACTGTGTTTCAAGATTTCTGTGTTCAGGATTTAGTGGTGATTAGCATAAACCCGCCCCTGCTGCTGTAGAGGTATAAATACATTCAGTGCACACTACTACTACTACAGTCTACAGTTAGCCAGTTAGCTGAGTTAGCCACCGAACTAGCCGCCGAGCTAGCAACTGGGTTAGCAGCTGAGCTAGCCGCAGAAAGCTCTCAGATGTAGCGTCCATGTTTCTGGTAGAGGTGGTGACTTTGATTGACAGGTGATACTTGGTAGGGGGCGGGGTTTCAGCGGACTCGGCGGCCACGCCCACAGCGTTTGGTAGCAGAGAAAGAGGCTGATTTTTACACAACTTTGAAGCCTAATTTCATATATTTGGCGATTTTTTTAATCAAATTTGGCAGGGTGGTTAACAACACACTTTTCTGTGGTATGTCAAACTCAGATCACATATTTATTCTTACTTTACACGGACTTTAACACGAGCCCTGGTGGGCTAACAGAAACAGTTCAGCATATCACTATGGCAACAACTGTAAACAAAGACTCCTGGAGTCAAACAAAGCACAAGCTTCAGAAGCAGAAATACAAAATAATACTAAACTAGTATTCTACACACACTAATAACTCAGCCAGACGAAAACATCATACTGTCCGTTGATCTACTGGTGTAGGTATACATTAGGGGTGCAACGGTACAGGTAACTGTATTTCATAGTAAACAATTCCAGTATCACTGGTGTTCTGAATAATACACTATAATATAACACTATAATATAACACTTTCCTTTCAAGTTAACAGTTAGCCTACTAAACACAACACTTCAATGGTAAACTGCCTCTTATTCCTTGACTACTTGTATATGCTATACAGTACAAAATATCTATAAAAAATTAAAACACTGGGTTGGGGAAGGGGGTGGGCGATCGGTGTCGGTCCAGTGGGGGTTTTGCATGTATTCAACGGAAAAAACGAAATTAACTCACACCGGAGATTTGAATGAAGCCAGTGCTTCTTCAAACTTTTCTCTGTCAACTCCTCTGCTAGTGCTGCCATGCCTTTTTTTCTTTCTTTTTTCCACTTCTGTGTGTGAGCTGCACCTTGAACCTGGCTCTAGTTACAACAGTGTGAGAGAAAAATGAACCAAAAACCCGTGGTCCATAAGGTCGTATTGTTCCGTGTAGAGCGGATCAAGCGGAGTACCATTGCATCCGTAGTAGACACCGAGCAGTGTGTTAAAGTCCGACGCTGCCCTCAAGAGTCCCAATCCTTCCCGCTAAAGGCGCTGACGCCTCCCAGCGTTTCTTCTGCAAAAGTGGCGCCGTTGGTCGGTAGTCAGCGTGGATCCGTTTACAGTTACCTTTTGGCAAGGGTGGAGAAGCTCTGGAGAAAACAAAAGAGGATGGGGTAACATTCGTGGTACTACCTTCATCAGTCACCCGCCTTGGCCGAAGTCTCTTGTGGGGGGTAAACTATGAAAGGCGGTGTTTTCTCTATGCAGCTCCGTGCCCCCCCCCCCCCTTGTGTCCTTTGTTGAGGGGGGCCCGGGTCACTCAAATCAGGCCTTGATCTTTCCTCTAGGCCGCTGGGATGTTGTTTGCATCTCTGAAAACAAAGCAGAGTCCAACAGCAAATACAGTCAGTCCAACATAGAGGCCCATCCTTCCCCGACTCTCTGGTTGTGGACTCTCTGGTTGTGGACTCTCAGTAGGTTTCAGAGGTTTTGGCTGATCAACAGCTGCTTAAAGGACAGAAAAATAATAATAATTGTACTTTTATCCCAACATTCAACACTGTTTATGTCCAAAATTCATATCTGACTATTTGGGTTTGAACTTGGTGATGTTTGTGTCAACATGCAGCAGATTCTTAACAATACAGACGTTTAACAGTCCAGTCTGTACATCACTGATGACATGCATTAAAAAGGCTTTCTGAGTTTTATTGAATCATCTTACCAGTGACGTTGAGGTGGCATTCTTCAGAGCTCACACCATCATCTGTGATTACTTCACACCAGTACATTCCTGAGTCTTCAGTCCTGAGTCTGGACACATGAAGTCTGATTCGTCCGTCTCTGAGAGCGTCTTTGTCACACTGAACTCGTCCTGCAAACTGTTCATCCTGAGACTCTGGGACCTCAACACCCTGATCTACACGATACAGGACTGAGGCCTTGTTAGTGAAGAGTCGACACAAGATCAGTAAGGTGGAGGATCTGTCAGGTTTGGTTGTAAAGGTCCACTCCAGTGTGATGTTGTGGTTCTCCTCGGCCTGATAGGAGCTCTGTGCCACTTTCACTACAAATGTTTCTGTTGAGGAGACAGTGAGGGAAAGTGAAGACCAAACAAACAGAACTAAAGAGTCTAAAGATGCTGTGGTATCAATCCCTCCTTCTCTCTTTCTTTCCTTCCTCTCTCTTTCCTACCTTCCTTCTTTCCTTCCTCCATCCCCCTTTCGTCCTTCCTTCTGTCCACCATTCCTCCTTCTTTCCTTCCCCCTTCCTTCTATCCTCTGTCCTTCTTTCCTTCCTATCTCCCTCCTTTCCTTCGGCCCTTCCTTCCTTCCTCCCTCCCTCCTTTCCTTCCTCCCTTCCTTCTTTGACTCGAGGACAACAGTTCTGCCAATGTTATCACTCACAGATTTAAAGATGAAGATCATAAAATCTGTTAACAAGGCTAAAAATGTATTTAGTTATTTCTATAAAAAAAAGTTATAAAAGTAAAGTTATGAACTAACCAGAGACATAGGAGGTCAGACCGAAGAGCAGAACGATCCTGCATATCATCTTCCTGTAAGACGAGACAGAGGAGAGGAGTCATGAACACGTAAGGTCAAAGTTCAGTCATCACAGCTAAAATATCAAACCTCAATTCTCATGTCAGATATAATGTGGACTACAACCAAGACACATCAGACACAACATTTTCTCTTAAAGTCCGTGTAAAGTAAGAATAAATATGTGTTCTGAGTTATACCACAGAAAAGTGTGTTGTTAACCACCCTGCCAAATTTGAATGATTCAAAAAATCGCCAAATATATGAAATTAGGCTTCAAAGTTGTGTAAAAATCAGCCTCTTTCTCTGCTCCCAAACGCTGTGGGCGTGGCCGCCGAGTCCGCTGAAGCCCCGCCCCCTACCATGTGTCACCTGTCAAAGTCACCACCTCTACCAGAAACATGAACGCTACATCTGAGAGCTTTCTGTGGCTAGCTCGGTGACTAGCTCGGCGGCTAACTCGGTGGCTAACTCAGCTAACTGGCTAACTGTAGACTGTAGTAGTAGTAGTGTGTGCTGAATGTATTTATACCTCTACAACAGCAGGGGCAGGTTTATGCTAATCACAACGCGGTGCTCCACAATTCAAATCTAAATGGTTGAAATGCTTTTTACCCCTTTTTAGAAATACATTTATGACCTATTTAATGTGTTTAATATTTTCTGAATTCACTTTACACAGTCTTTAATACATTGAACAGTCAAAAATCTTGTATAATGTAATGTATAGCAATTAAACCTATCATACAAACCCAATTTCCTTTTCTATTGCTAATAAGAAATTTGCAGGATAAGCTGACAAACTCAGACTATGAAATCAGAAAACCACTCTTCTGTGTAAGGATAAAGAACTGAAGGTGGAAACTACACAAACTCCTGTGCTGGACCTCACATTCTTCCTGAGAGGAAGCGAGACTAGTGAAGATGTGTTAATCCAAAAAACATTTATTTCCATTGTGTGACTTGACAGTAATCCTCACCATGTTGTGGACTGGTCCTCTCATTTCTGCCTTCTCACAATCATAAAGCATGTAGTGGTTTGCCTTTGTGAAACTATTTTTAAGTGCATATGATTTGTTTCCATCCCTAGGCATCTGACAAGTGTAGCAGTTAAGGGTCTCGGCCTCTACCTTTGAGAAACAATGCCAGTGGTGCAGACCGATCAGGTACGGACATGTTTAAGTAAGTCTGATATAACAGCTGTTTTTTAAACCTCAGATTGTGACCATTCTTTGGCATTCAGGTCCTGAGTGTGTTGAATGTTGGAATTACTTTTCTAAATAAAATTTGTGCACAAATCGATCACAGTTAAGGATGTCTTATGAAAGTGTGGCTTTCTATGAAGATCACATTTTTTTCACACTATTTTGACTCATCACAGCACGAAGTGTCCCATTAACAGTCACGGGGAACAGGAAACAAAAGCAGACCTCTCTTAGGTTGAATGCTCAATCATAAATACACTTGTATTTGACCTTTATAGTGTTATAGTGTCAATTTAATTTTGAATAAATAAAATTGGCATTTTCTCCAACAACCTACACTGAGTAAGCCTCCACATATTAGAGGTTTTTGAAAATGTATTAAAAATATAAAAAGACATTTTGTAAAGACACATTTGCAGACATTTCTGAGAATGTGTTTGCTTTTTCATTTTGGGTAATTAAGTAAATATTGGTGGTGTTGTTTTATCTATTTATGTACAGCACTTTGTTTCAGCTGTGGTTGTTTTAAAGTGCTACATAAATAAAGTTCAGTTGAGGAAAACATTGTAATTTATTTAAATTGATTTTAACAACACTATAAAGTGCAACAAGTGAAAGTCTGAATATGTATTTGGCAAGCTTTGGAGATATTTTCTTAAATGTATTTAACATGGTTGAATCACATTTATAATGTTCTCATTTTTCTTCAACCACATGGCTGCTAATGTGCAGCAGTGCAGTTTTCGTTTTCTGTTCCCTTTTAAAATAGTTGACCTGAGCTAGATTGTTGTCGTATTATAATTTATGTCCTTTAAGAAAAAAAACAGCATCCGTCATTAACCGACTTTTAATGACGGATGCTGTTGTAATTATAAACAGCTTTGAAAAAATAAAGTTTTTTAAATGAGATGCTTGTGAGCTCCCCATGTTCCGATCCTTATGCATCACGTATGTATGAGGTGGGTTTGAACTTGAAGCAGATAAAATATCAAAATATTGACCCACATGCAAGTGTAACAACTCAGTTAAAACTTACTGCGCAGACTGGAAATCTCTGTCCATACATCCTTCTTTTCCTGCATCTCACGTTGTTGTACAGAGGTCTGTGTGATGTGCAGAAACAATCACAATCAGTGTATCTTCCATTGTTAAATGTGTTTCAAAAGTTTTACAATTCTCAACTCTTTTTTTTCAGACGGCTGTGCACGCAGGTTCACAGAAAGATTGCATGGTAACGCTCTTCGGTGTGCTCATGGACTGCAGGCTGCGTCTCTGGAGAGTCGTTGGTGTGACGGCTTCCTCTTTACACATATCACAGCAAACTTTTATGTAAATCATTAGCTTGAACTCTTCCCGTCCCACCCACGTTTACGACCACATCACCACGGATTTTGTGGTGTATTTTGTACTGTGGTCTACCCGCTGCATAGTCCGTTCTATGTTTTCACTGACGTCGACAGCTTGTCGGATATAGCGCGCGCGCACACACACACACACACACACACACACGCTCTCACGCACACACACGGCGCTGCTGACATTTGTTGAAGCACACACACACAGGAAGCTTAAGGTGCGTCACACTGTCACAAAATGTTCAGGACATAATAATAATAATAATAATAATACATTTCATTTATAACACGCTTTTATAAGTGCTCAAAGACGCTTACAGAGAACACCAAAATATGTAACAAAGTAAAAAAAAGACATGAAATGAAAAGAGGGTAAAAGAACAGTTTACGGGTTAAAAGCCAGTTTAAAAAAAAGGTGTGTTTTTAGGAGTGATTTGAAAGGTATGGGGGTCTGTACAGTCTCTGATGGGTTTGGGGGTGGCAGTGGGGAAGGCTCTGTCCCCCCAAGTTCGGTGCTTGGTCCGAGGGGGTAGGGCAAGGAGATTTCCCTCTGAGGATCGGAGGGCACGGTAATTCAGTCTGGATGTTATAAAAGCATGAATCAGGGTTTCGGAAGAAGGTGAGTGAGGGGCTGGGACGGGCGATGTTCTTGATGTTCTTCAGCGTCACCAATGTTACATATAAAGTGAATTTAAAAAAAAAATGCTTTGCAGTTCTGCAAAATTAGTTTCATGTTGCAGCAACTGCCTCTCTGAAACTAAAACCTCGGAGTTTCCCTCAGCTCTGAGTTAACTATAACTCTGCTGTGGTCAAACTCAAGTTTGACCACATTTCCTGAAATAAGCCCCGAATCGTGTAAACCTTATTTATCCCTCCTGTTGTCCTCAGGTCAAGGAGGGAAGGAAGGAAGGAAGGAAGGAAAGGAGTAAGGAGGAAAAGAAGAAGGAAGGAAGGAAGGAAGGAAGGGAGTAAGGAGGAAAAGAAGAAGGAAGGAGGGAGGGAGGGAGGGAGGAAGGGAGTAAGGAGGAAAAGAAGAAGGAAGGAAGGAAGGAGATAATGAAGGAAATGAGTAAGGAAGAAAAGAGGAAGGAAGGAAAGGAGGGAAGGAAGGAAGGAAAGGAGTAAGGAGGAAAAGAAGGAGGGAGGGAGGAAGGGAAGGAGTAAGGAGGAAAAGAGGAAGGAAGGAAGGAAAGGAGGGAAGGAAGGAAAGGAGTAAGGAAAAGAAGAAGGAAGGAAGGAAGGAGAGAATGAAGGAAAGGAGTAAGGAGGAAAAGAGGAAGGAAGGAAGGAGAGAATGAAGGAAAGGAGTAAGGAGGAAAAGAGGAAGGAAGGAAGGAGAGAAGGAAGGAAGGAAGGAAGTAGGAGTATGGAAGTAGGAGGGAGTAAAGAAAGAGGGAAGGAAGGGACGAACAAAGGAAAAAATAAAGAAAAAGGGAGGAAGGAAGGAAAGTAGGAACAGTCAAAACAGACGGGGTCAATTTGACCCGGGAGGACAACAGGAAGGTTAAAGGTTAACAGGTCATTCATACATCAGCATGTGCTCTTAGGTGCATTCATTCATAAACATTCTCAGATGGCATAAATGTAATCATCTTATCTCAGACATACACAAAGTTACACACACACACACACACACACATACACCACAACACACACACACACACACACACACACAGCGGCACACAAACGGTTACAGCCAGCGTGCGCCTTTGAAGCACTTCCATGATTCACCAGTGAGAGGCAGCAACATGGCGCAGGGCCTCTAGCCTGCCGGAAATGAAGAAGAAGAAGAAGAAGAAGAAGACAGCTCTGGCAAAAAAAAAAGATAAAAATAGTAATTTTAATCAACAAATCTTTAACCCTCTGTAAATGACAGTTAGCCACGCTAGTCAGCTACTGAACATTAAACCCGCTAGTCTGCTAATAAACGTTAGCCCCGCTAGCATGCTAATAAACGTTAACCCTGCTAGCCGGCTAATAAACGTTAGCCCCACGAGCAGGCTAATAAACGTTAGCCCCGCTAGTCGGCTAATAAATGTTAGCCCTGCCCCCAGTCTGCTGATGTAATCGGTTCTTGCTTTAAACCAGCAAAGAGTTGGTGCTTGCTCTGGCTCCCGTTCTGAGGCTAGCTTTGGCGGTGGAAAAGCTTAGTCAGGCTCTGGCTCCGAACCAGCACCAGCTCCAGCTCGGTGGAAAAGGGGTAACAGTCTACTTATGACAGATGCTGCCTTGTAAAAAAGCCAATATCTCCTCACCCCTGTGTCAGTGAAACCTCTCATTACATTTCCTCGTGTATGTTTTGATGTAGCGGACAGTCAGGGATCAATAGACCTGCTGTAGTGGTCTATGACTTAATGATGAACGTTGTGTAGTGAAGCAGGCATATTTCAGTAGCCCGCCAATGGAATGACGTAATTATATTATTCGCCAAAATTAATTTTTACACACATTTGGAGAGTGGCAGGTGCTAATTTTATACTCTGACTGTATGTGTGTATATCATTTATTTGTCTGTGGAGCTAAACTGTGGATTTTGTGATGGCAACAGCGTTCATAAGTTAAACATATTGTAAGAGACATTTAGCTTATGTCTTTATTGGCTTTGTTTTGATGTTTTAATGTTTTTCTCACGTATATTCAAATTGTAGGCTATTTATGTGAATTGTATTAATGTGAAAGGTGCTATAATAAATAAATGTATTATTATCTATGTTGTAATAAATCACTTGATAGAAAAAAAGCAACATACTTAGACTGTGTTTCATTTGATTTAATTGCTCATTCGTTTCCACAGTGAATCACAACTCCTTAAAACGAGAAAGTAAAGGTCTCCACAATTCAACAAAAGTCTTTCCATGATCATATTTCTCATATATCAATCTCTCCAAAGTAAATAAAAAAAAGTAACGTGGTCTATAAACGTCCTAAAAGGTAGGAGGTGATTCACTTTTCCTAGAGTAAGTATACTTTTTATAGCAAAATATGATATAATTATTATATATCTGCTATTTTTTATTATCTATATGAAAAGCGGGCATGCCATTAAATTAATAAAAACAGGATTTAAGTCAAACTCTAATTGTATAGTAGCGATTTGGTAAAGAGGTGAACTCAAAATCCAGAAATGTTGAATTGATTCACACAGTACCAAAATAAGTGCCTAAATGTTCCGTCTTCTTTTGGAAATTTTATACATTTTTATTGGAGTGAGATCAAATCAATATGTGCTTTGATTTTCGTTAGCTTACTTGTAAAATGGAAAAACATCGGTAGAGTTTTGAAGTGTACGAGGCGTCCCTGAACGCAGCACCGTGGGCGTGACTCACCTGGCGCTCAGCTGCATTTCAGGTTTCTACAGATCCTGCAGGTGTGGCACAAACGCGTTTCCGGCTCACACACACAAATCCAGGTAAGATTTTCTGTGGCTGATTTAACTTTTTGTCTTTCAGTTGTTGTAGTTTAAGTTAATTTGACGTTTGAGATTTGTGCTTTTGAGCGCGAGAGATTATTTAGGCTACGGCAGCAGCGGATGATAATGATGATGATGTGAGGGTCAAAGTCATTATCTCATGAGCTCATTATTTGGGAAAGGGAGGAAAAAGTAACTCCAGTCATTTAAATCACATACCAAAAGTGACTTAATGAGATTAATGATATATTTATTGTTTTTATTGTAAGGAGTTTATTGTGAATCCTGTTCTGAGCTGCAAGTTTTCCTTTTTTTTTTTTTTTTTAATCTTCTCTACTATGTCTAATTTTTCTACCATCTCTAAGAAATCAGGTTTTTCTTGATAATGTATTATTGAAGGAGAGTTTTCTGTTTTTAAAATGATGTTAACTTTTAGCTAGGTGTAGTTAATGAGTCTGAAAAAGTTCAATTTATCATTTAAGCAAACAGGAAGAGGAGCGATGAGGTCACTTTTTTTTTAAATTTACATATTACTGGACAGAGGAGGATGAAGGGAAAGGTGGTAAAGTTAAAAAAGAAAATATATTTATATAACTCTAATATTTGTGCTTTAGTATGATTATTATCACTCTTCCATAATCCTTAAAAATGTTCCTTTAGCTCAGTTTTACAGGTGTAAAGATGCAAAATATGGAGATTTATGGGTGATTGAAGACTGCCAGAGTGCCAGAAGTGTGACTTTAATCTCAGGATTGAGTCAAATATACAACCACATGTATGATAAATGCTGTTCAGTATCACAGTCACCAATAAATCAGATATTTAAAAGTACATTTTCACCCAAATTTGAGGAACAGATGTGATTTACATGAAGCTGCTTGTCACCAAAATAACCATAAATCATGAATGTGTATGTTTTGTATTGTCACTATACAGAAGATACCTGCAGTCATCATGGCTACTTTATGGGTAAAGTCAAATTATGTGTCTTTTTTTTTAAATTATTTGATAAAGTTTTAACCAATCACACATTAAAAAAACTTTATTTAAAATTATTTATTAAACCTTTCATTCTGCAGGACGACCTGGACAGTCTGGTGAATTCTCCGTCATCCTTCTCAGTACAAGTACGACATCTTATTACACTTTAATGTTACTTTACTCACACATTACACAGTAGAGGAGAAGAAATAGAAATTGTCAAAATATGAATGAAATGTTTAGTTTTGTTTGGTGCGTCTTTTTCCAGAATGGAGAGAGAGGAACCGTCAAACCTACGGCAACCTTTGATGCTAAAGAGGACGCTGTGGCTCTGAGGAAGGCTATCGAAGGACTCGGTACGTTATTATAATAATAATAATAATATGACAGGATATATCAAAAATAAATGTAGTCAAGGCAAAATATCTCTAAAACTAATGACCCAATTACAGCCAGTTTCTTGTATTTTGAGATCAAAGTTAAGTGCTAACATGTTAAAATTAGGATGCTAACATGCTAATTTATAATATTAAGAATAATAATTATTTTTACTATGAATAAAGACACTTTTGATAGGACTCTAGGACTCTTGGACATACGTGATAAGCTTGTTAACTAAAATACAAAACGATAACAGAACAGCACAGATTCAGGTGCTGGGTTGTGCGTTAATGCTAAGTTAGCACATTTTAGCAATATGTTACTAGCATAATGAAACTACATGTAGGACTATAAGTTTAATAAATAAATTCTACATTTTAATATATTTACTATACACTTTTGTAGATACTCAGACACTTAAATTACAATCAAGATAAGTAAGAACACAACTAAAACGCAGAATTATATGCTATATTTATGCTAATTGAGCACACATAGCCTATTAAACTAGCATGTTAGACTATTCTAGATGTAATATTAATAATAACAAATATACAGAATATTTAGTACAGAGCTCCTTTGTAGATACTCAAAGACATTTTTCATAACAATCTAAGTAATAACACAAAATTACAACAGAGATTTACATGCTATATTGTGTGCTAATGCTAACTTAGCACACTTATTAGCATATTACAATGTGCTAGGTGTATTTTTGAATAATAAGTACTGTACATTTTAATATAGGACACTTTTGTAAAAACACAAAATTAAAATTTGGGCTGATACAAACTGAGTGAAGTATGATTTTATAAAAGGAGAATAACGCTTTTGATTTAAGTGATTTAATCAGTCTTTAAATTGTTTTCTGCTCTCAAACGCAAACTATAAACCTGTTACCTTTTATTTAATTTCGTCTGGGGTTTTTCATGTTTATCAGTTCTCTCTCTCTCTCTCTCTCTCTCTCTCTCTGTCTCTCTCTCTTCCTCTCTTTCTGTCTCTCTGTCTCTCTCTCTTCCTCTCTTTCTCTCTCTCTCTCTCTCTCTCTGTCTCTCTCTGTCTCTGTCTCTCTCTCTCTCTCTCTTCCTCTCTTTCTGTCTCTCTCTGTCTCTCTCTGTCTCTCTCTCTCTCTCTCTTCCTTTCTTTCTCTCTCTCTGTCTCTCTCTCTGTCTGTCTCTCTCTCTCTCTCTGTCTCTCTCTGTCTCTGTCTCTCTCTCTCTCTCTCTTCCTCTCTCTCTGTCTCTCTCTGTCTCTCTCTGTCTCTGTCTCTCTCTCTCTCTCTCTTCCTCTCTTTCTGTCTCTCTCTGTCTCTCTCTGTCTCTCTCTCTCTCTCTCTCTCTTCCTTTCTTTCTCTCTCTCTGTCTCTCTCTCTGTCTCTCTCTCTCTCTCTCTCTCTCTTCCTCTCTTTCTCTCTCTCTCTCTCTCTCTCTCTCTGTCTCTCTCTCTCTCTTTCTCTCTCTCTGTCTCTCTCTCTCTCTTCCTCTCTTTCTCTCTCTCTCTCTCTCTCTCTCTCTCTCTCTCTCTCTGTTCGTCTTTCAGGCACCACGGAGAAAACTCTGATTGATATTCTGACCCACCGAAGCAGCGCTCAGAGGCAGCTCATCTGTGACGCTTATCAAGAAGCTACTGGAAGAGTGAGATATCGCTCCTGTTCGTTTTGGGGTGGGGGGTGAGGGGGGTGAGGGTGAGGGGGTGAGGGTGGGGGGGGGCGGTTAGGCAGGCCCCGTCATCCGAAGTTAATTACAATCTGTTTTCATGATTAAGACAAGAGTTGGATTGTAATATGAAGACTTTTAAAAGCACTTAGAAAGAGAGCTGCTTCATTACACCACTTTTATTGCGTTGACATGGCAACCTGCTCTAATTGGGAGTACTTACACAGAATAATACACAAAAGGAACCTGAATTTTGGTTATGTTTTATTTATCATCAGTGTGTCGGTGTACTTGTGGGCTCTCCCTGTACAAAAACAACCGACACATAGCACACAACCCAATACGTTGTTTGACGACTACCAGCAGTAACTGAACAGGACAACTTTAATTTGACTGTGCTTTCAAAGACTGCTACCGATGACTACTAACTCTCCAGTTGTCTTCAAGTCAATTTTGACCCAGGAGGACAACTGACATTGGCTCTGTTCTAAACCTCATCCTTTCCTACTACTCGTACTAACTCTGATGTCATTTGAAGTATGTAGTGTGTTTAACTGCGTAGTATGTGATTTAGAGTATGTGAGAAGTTCCTGGATGGTTTACTAGATTCTCCAGAAATGCAGTGTATGCATCAAGAGCTGACTACTCACACTCACATTACCCAAGATGCAATGCAACTTCTGAAAAGCGAGAGTATGTTCACTTCCTGTTTTCAAAATAAAAGCACCAATTCTATCATTATGGTTTTCTTAACCTTTGCGTTGTCCTCCCGGGTCAAATTGACCCATCTGTTTTGACTGTTCTTTCTTTCCTCCCGTCCTTTCTCCCTTCCTTTCTCCCTCCCTCCCTCCTACCTTCCTTCCTTCCTTCCTTCCTTCCTTCCCTCCTCCCCTCTTTTCCTTCCTTCTTCCTCCCTTCCTTCCTCCCTCCTTCTTTCTTCCTCCCTCCTTTCCTTCCTTCCTTCTTCCTACCTTCCATCCTTCCTTCCTTCCTCCCTCCTACCTTCCTTCGTCCATCCTTCCTACCTTCCTTCCTCCCTTCCATCCTTCCTCCCACCCTCCTTTCCTTCCTTCCTTCTTCCTCCCTTCCATCCTTCCTTCCTCCCTCCTTTCCTTCCTTGACTCGAGGACAACAGGAGGGTTAATAAAAGGTAACAGGTGTTTTATTTTGTGAAAATAAGTAGTTTACTACAGTAAATAAATAGGGTTGATTTTGTATTATTTCTCCTATCTGGCTCCCAACTTTTGAATTAGAAGTACCTTTTTATATTTCCTATGCTTCACAATAGTACAGTTGCATAGTTACCATTCATCACTTTCATCTGCCTGACACCTTAAGTTACTTTTTTTATTCAACCAAAGCTTTCTTTGATTTAAGCTCCAACAGATTTTACTTTAAAGATATTCCCTTCTGCTTGTCTCTTTGTTTTCTCTGATAATACGTCGTTGCTCAGCTGTGGGTCCGAGGCCTGTGTGTATTTGCATACTGTAGGTGTGGTTGTGTGTCTCTGTGTGTGTCTGTGTCTGTGTGTGTGTGTGTGTGTGTGTGTGTGTGTGTTTGTGTGTGTGTGTCTCTGTATGTGTGTGTGTGTGTGTGTGTGTGTGTGTGTGTAAATGTGACTCTGCTGTGTTTACCTTACAGACATTAGTAGAGGACCTGAAAGGCGACACCAACGGTGACTTTGAGGATCTGCTGGTTGCCCTGGTTACTCCTCCTGCAGCGTACGACTGCCACGAAGTGATGCGAGCCATGAAAGTGAGCTTTGAGCTTTGTGTTCATTTTAAACAACGAAGCACCTTTATGTGTTTTTAGCCTTCATGTCGTCCTCCCGGGTCAAATTGACCCCGTCTGTTTTGACTGTTCCTTCTTTCCTTCCTCCCTCCCTTCTTTCCTTTCCTCCCTCCCTCCCTTCTTTCCTTTCCTCCCCCCTTCCCTTCCTCCTTCCTTCCCCCCTCCCTTCCTCTTTTCTTTTCCCCCTCCCTCCCTCCCTCCCTCCTACCTTCCATACTTCCTTCTTCCTTCTTCCTCCCTTCCCTCCTTTCCTTCCTTCTTCCCTTCCTTCCTCCCTCCTTTCCTTCCTTCCTTCATTTCCTTTCTTCCTTCTTCCTCCCTCCCTCCATCCCTCCTCTCCTTCCTCCCTTCCCTCCTTTCCTTCCTTCTTCCTTCTTTCCCTCCTTCCTTCCTTCCTTCCTTCTTCCTATCTTCCCTCCCTTCTACCTCCCTCCCTCCTTTCCTTCCTCCCTTCCCTCCTTTCCTTCCTTCCTTCTTCCTCCCTTCCCTCCCTTCCTCACTCACTCCTCCTCTCTTTCCTCCCTTCCTCCTTCCTTCCTCCCTCCTTTCCTCCCTCCCTTCCTCCCTCCCTTCCTTCCTTGACTCGAGGACAGCAGGAGGGTTAAACTGAGAATGATCATGCAGCGTGTAGAGACTCGGCTCCGTGTGGTGAAGTGACTCTGTGTGTGATGTTTCAGGGATGCGGGACGAAGGACAGCATCCTGATTGAAATCTTCGCCTCCAGATCCAACGAACAAATCAAAGCTCTCACTGAAGTTTATTTGACAGGTAAAGATTATAATTAACTCTTACATACTGTTCATAATCTAAAGGCCTATTTATAATCAACGGACTGATGTTAACCAATACGTCCACCAGGGGGCAGCACTGAGTCAAAAACAGACATGGTGACTGTGGAGGAGATATTGATAATGGTCTAATGTCTGCTTTGACAGTTCCTTCCTCCATTCCTTATTTCCTCTGTCCTTCTTTCCTTCCTTCCTTCCTCCATTCCTTATTTCCTCTGTCCTTCTTTCCTTCCTTCCTTCCTTCCTTCCTTCCTTCCTCCATTCCTTATTTCCTCTGTCCTTCTGTCCTTCCTTCCTCCATTCCTTATTTCCTCTGTCCTTCTTTCCTTCCTTCCTTCCTCCATTCCTTATTTCCTCTGTCCTTCTTTCCTTCCTTCCTTCCTTCCTTCCTTCCTTCCTCCATTCCTTATTTCCTCTGTCCTTCTGTCCTTCCTTCCTCCATTCCTTATTTCCTCTGTCCTTCTTTCCTTCCTTCCTTCCTCCATTCCTTATTTCCTCTGTCCTTCTTTCCTTCCTTCCTTCCTTCCTTCCTTCCTTCCTCCATTCCTTATTTCCTCTGTCCTTCTGTCCTTCCTTCCTCCATTCCTTATTTCCTCTGCCCTTCTTTCCTTCCTCCCTTCCTCTTTTCCTTC
>JAJDFG010001161.1:0-45353 GCA_021039105.1 Scomber colias
CGTCCTTCCTTCCTCATTCCTTCCTTTTTTCCTCCCTTCCTTCCTTCCTTCTTTCCTTCCTTCTTTCCTCCCTTCCTTCCTTGCGTCCTAGACCTGAGGACAACAGGAGGGTTAAAATAAGAAGAATTGAGTAAGATACCCTTTAGAAAGGTAAATAATCTCTTAAATTAAAGGCTGCAGGGAGACTCACGTTGCTTTCACCAACAGATAAATGAGCACCTTCTGGTCCTGAAGCCGTTGTGGATGACAGATATTAATTCAGACCAGAAGGGACGAGACCCTCGCATGCAGTAATGAGCCGAACGGAGGCAGAGCTCACGTCAACAAATGTGACAAGCGTGCATGCATTTAAATCTAAAATGGTCTCTTTTGAAGGGAAATACTCTGAGCACAGACTGCACCGCCATGGACGGAAATACTCTGTGACATTACCTCAATTAAGACGACGCTCTGAATGAGAGGAAGCCACGTAAACTGCATCCTTGATTAGCCGCTACAATAGAGAGAGAGAGAGACGATTTTGACAGCTTTAGTCAGAATACTGTAGGGCATTTTAAACATGTTAATACATTAATGGAAAATAGGGACATCACAGAAGGACATTTTCATACTGTTATCCTAAACCTCTGACTTTTTTCAGTGATTAATGCCCTCTGTGCATGAGATTTGATCTTTAGTATAATCAACACCCCTAACAATGATTGCCTATAGTAGATGTAGTAGTAGATGATACTGAGAACAACATATGAAAGCTCTGAACTTGAGAAATTTGATCAAAGCACAAAAAGTGAAACTCAGTGAATGTCACAAAGTTGATTAAATCTCTTCTGTGTGCCTCTGAAGAGCGAACCAGTTTGAATGAGAGCTTCTTTCATGACGTCCGTTGGGTTATTTTTACAGTCAACAGTTTCCTCCACTATGTTCGTCTCATCTCACCTTGAGCATCTAAAGAGCTTAAAGAGCTTTCATCTTCAGTGTGGGAGCCTGTAACAGTGGCAAGAGACAATCTACACTGCAGGAAATTAACCCTTTCTTCTTTCCTTCCTTCCTTCCTTCCTTCCTTCCTTCCTTCCTTCCTTCCTTCCTTCCTTCCTTCGTTTCCTCCCCATTACCTTCCTTATTTCCTCCCTTCCTCTTTTCCTTTCTCTCTCCCTCCCCCCTACCTTCCTTCCTTCCTTTTTTCCTTTCCTCCCTTCCTTCCTCCCTCCTTTCCTTCCTTCTTTCTTCCTTTCCTACCTTCCTTCCTCCCTCCTTTCCATCCTTCCTTCCTTCTTCCTCCCTTCCTTCCTCCCTCCCTTGCGTCCTCCGTTCCTCCCTCCCTCCCTCCTTTCCATCCTTCCTTCCTCCCTCCCTTCCGTCCTTCTTCCTCCCTTCCTCCCTCCCTTCCTTCCTCCGTCCCTCCCTTCCTCCGTCCCTCCCTTCCTCCGTCCCTCCCTCCCTCCTTTCCTTCCTTGACTCGAGGACAACAGGAGGGTTACATGAGGGTCATTTGCTTGATATCTTTGTTCCAAATAAACATAAAGACACAGATAATGGATATGAGGGTCATGTGACCTGTAATAACCCCCCGTGTCGGCTTATATTTCCTCCCCCGGTGGCGTCCATATGCTGGCAGAGCCGGCCAGGTGTGTTATGGAGCTCACAGCGTCACCTGAGGCCGCTCTCACAGCAGGCGGAGCGTGACTTTCACCCTGCAGTCATTCATAGAAATCTGCATCAGGAGTTTTAAATTATTCAGATTTGGTAGATTTTAAAAATATATATTCATCCTGGGGAGATTCACAGGACATATTATGGTTTCTTATTTGTCTTGTATGTCTCTACTTCAGCTCCTACTGTGTTTTTGGATTTAAGTGCACTGTTCAAGGGCATCTCGACCCCGGCTAAAAGAAGTAAAAAGCTTTATTCTCTGTCTCAGTTCTTTCCTCATCTTCTCCGGCAATCCGGCTTCTCTTTCTTTTTTAGCCTGCGGCTGATTTAGCAATCAGATTTCCCTGTTTCAATTTCTTTCCAGGTTGATTTCATTTAATATTTCAGGTATCTATGATGGGAGCTCCCTCAACCTTACGAACCAGCTTGTGCCTATCCCGATTTCACTTGTTTTTGGTCTGTGGCTGTCCTTCATGCTTTGGTCCCTTAATTCCAGAGCGTATAGTGAGATTTTAGACGTTACTTTAAACAACAAAAGAGAGCGGGTCAGCCGTTTATGAAAGTGTGTAATGTTGTAATTATGAAGCAAAGCAAACCATTAGGTGATGTCATGATAAAGCCACAAGCTTCACATCATGTAACATAAGTGTAACCATGACAACGAAGGTCCCCCTTGTCACCAACTTGCATTCACACATATTTTGGCCACTTCCTTTCAACAGTGAAATCATAAAAAAACTGACAAATCATCACCTTTTAAGTTGATATATTGAACTTATTTCCACATCCAGCAGTTACTGATCAACGTTATCATTCATTAGGAGTCTTTTTTCTGTCCACCTGCTGAATGTAAAGTCCAATATTCACTGTCTTTTAGCTCCAACTCCTGAGTGGAAATATGTGGCTCTTTAGCTGCTAAATGCTCCATTATATCTGTTTGCCTGTTTGGTGCTGAGCAGGTAGTGTATAGTGTCTTTTTACAGCTTTTTCTCTGATATTAGCTGCCTGCCGCTGCCCGAAAATGACACTATAAGAGCACTGAGACTGAACCGAAACAATAAAGTTGCAGCCAGACAGCTAAACAATGAACTGAAACTCAACTATAAAGCTCCGTAAAGATGAGAGGAGCTACTGATAATCCTCTGAAGGTTCATCACTATGAGACATCATAGGAAACATTACAGTCATTTATTGTAAATATATAGATTATAGCCACTTTAAGCCACAATGCTTTATACCTGCCTTATTTTAACCACCTTATTGAATTTAACCCTCATGTCGTCCACCCGGGTCAAATTGACCCCGTCTCTTTTGACTGTTCCTTCTTTCCTTCCTTCCTTCTTCCCTCTTTCTTTGCTTCCTCCTCCTTCCATACTTCTTTCCTTACTTCCATTCTTCCTTCCTTCTTCCTTTCTTTGCTCCCTTCTCCTTCCACCCTTCCTCCTTTCCTTCCTCCCTCTCTACTCCTTTCTTTCTTTCCTTCCTTCCTTCCTCCCTTCCTTACTTCTCTCTTAAATTCCTTCCTCTTTTGGTCCTTACTCCTTTCCTTCCTTCCTTCCTTCCTTCCTCCCTCCCTCCCTCCCTTCTTCCCTCCCTCCCTCCTTACTCCTTTCCTTCCTCCCTTCCTTCCTTCCTCTTTTCCTCCTTCCTCCTTTCCTTCCTTCCTCCTGTCCTTCCTTCTGTCCTTCCTTGACCTGAGGACAACAGGAGGGTTAAACGACTTTTTTCCTTTAGTCTATATTTTTTTAAAGGTTTTCCCAGTTTCATGTTGACTGACACAAGTAATCCTGACTGTAGCTCCATCCAACACCTTTGGGATGAACACTGCCAGACCAAATTAACCAACATCAGCTTTGGACCTCGCTTGCACTCGTGTGTCAGAACAGGAGCAAATCCCCAGAAGAGTGGAGGCGTTCATAGCTGCAAATTACAGTAATGCTCATGTTTCTGTAATGAAGTGTTCGACTGTCACATAGGGGGCGATGCGTTCAGGCGTCCACATACTTATGGCTATGTAGTGTAGATAAATGGAAATATTAGAGGGGTGTTTGGTTTGTTGTTAGCAGTAAAGTGAAAAAAAAGTAATAATATAAAGATGAAAGCACTAAATAAGCCATGGAGAAGGGAGTGTGTGCATGTGTATTGTTTTATTAAGGGGAGGTGTGTGTGTGTGTGTGTGTGTGTTAGCTTCAGAGAGAGAGAGAGAGAGAGAGAGAGACTCTGACAGCCTGTCTCACAGCTGGGATACCCGGTCCTCAGGAATGGGGTGATCAAGCCACGGGGGCGCGGGTTATTTCGGGAACCACTGGGGAGGAAGCGCTTATTTTCGCCGCCATCCATTTCCAACCCCCCTTGCCCTGCCCCTCCCCATCACAACCCCCACTCATACCCCCCTCTAACCCCTCAGCCTCCCGCCGTCTGACAGCTCCCTCTGTTAATTTGCACAGCCTCAATTAGCTTTCAGCGGGGAGAATAAAGGAAGTGGTCAGACAAAATCCTTTTAAAGGGTCTATTCACTGCAGACAAGGGGAGTGTGTGGGGGGGATAAAAATACATCTGAGACTCAACGTACGTTTGATGTTTGCACCACGCAGCAGCGAGGCGGTTCAACCTCTAAACAGGGAACAGGTCTTTGAAAGCAGACCTGTGATGTCAAACGCCACTTTCAATGAATAAATGAAACATAGGACACAGGATGTATACATATATATATATATATATGACAAAAGAGCTGAGAGTTGGGGGGGGGTTTGTATCTCTCTTGCAGATAAGACGTTTAAGCTTTTTCAATGAAACGGATCTAACAGGTGAGTACAGGTGCAAAAGCCACAGTCCCTTGTTGATTTCACCTATTACATCTGTCTCAGTCTGGATGTTCGTTATCTGTGGCGTATAGGACGTGCCAATTGGAGTGAGACTCGACTCTGAGAAAGATGATGGAGTGAATAAACAAGGTGTTAAATTTCTTAAAACCCTTTCTGTGGTTGAAACCAGGCGGGGAGCTCCGGTCCTCTGAAATGAGGCCAACGCGGAAGTAACTTAGAGCTGCATTCTATCAAAAGGCCACCAGGGGGCGACCGCCTCTATACAAGTCAATGGAGAATTCACCAACTTCTCACTTGATTTCTAACCTCAGTAAACGTTTTCAAAATGTGTTTATGGTCTCAATCGCTAGTTCAAAGCCTTCTTCAATGCAGTCTGGTGTTCATTTGGGACATTTTGGCCTCCCTGATTTTATATGTGATGATAAAGCAGGGTATGCATTAGGGCGTGGCTACGTCCTGATTGACAGGTTGATTGCCCAATATCCTCGAGATCCAGCCCTCGCAACCATAGCAACCTCCCCGCTCCGCCCATGACCCCGCCTCATGCCCATATAAGTAGAATCCGTGTTTTTATTTTTCCCAGCATGCACCTGAAATTTTCAAGGACAACAGGAGGGTTAGTTGGGAGACAGAAATCCTGCACTCCAGCTTTAAATTCAACAGGTGGACACAAATGTGACTCAAGTGAGATGATACTGCTGATGTGTAAATAGGCGACATCAACTTCATGAATTATGACAATATGTGAGGATTGTGTGTCTGTTAACTTGTTTAGTTTCTTCTGCTCCCAGTGGCCAAAATACATCAATGCAGCCTCTCAAACTGATTATTTATTCATGCACGAGATATTAATTCTAATTTATGCGCAATATCCACAAATTGCTTAATTTGTTACTAATTTTGCTTCACAAATGAACAAAGAAGAAAAACAATCTGCTATCTACTCTTGCTCTCTGATAATTATTTTTTTGCATGGATCTGATAAACACACATATATATAGTAGACTAAACACGTGAGTGACTGACAACTCGCTAACGTATTACATAATGCATTTTCTATGGCTCGTACTTCCATATGAATCTGTTTTTACTGACAGTGTTTTATGCTGCAACATGGGAGCAACACATGACAGGAGAGGTGAGAAAAAAATGTCTGTTAAGGTTCATTTATTCTATAAAAAAAAAGGCAGAGTGGAGGAGTGAAGGTATGTGTGTGTGTGTGTGTGTGTGTGTGTGTGTGTGTGTGTGTGTGTGTGTGTGTGTGTTGGGGGAGGATGTCGTTGCGTAGATGAAGATAGAGGTTGATGTTTTTGTGATCGAGGCATTAGTAGCCATCTGTGACCTTGCTCTGTGAAGAAAACCCACAGCTCTGGATTTCTGTGGGGGGTTATTTTGTGTACGTGTGTGCAGTATGTACTCGAGTGTGTGTGTGTGTGTGTGTGTGTGTGTGTTCAGTGGGGGGTTTGCCTTAAACATATTCGAGTAAAGCTCTTTTGACAACAGCAAACCTTCCTGTGGCCTTCCTCTTGTCTCTCCCTTTATGCTTTTTACTGATAAGTTAATTTTGGTTAAAAAACAAAAACAAACCTTGATGAATTGACTGTTTTTTCCCAACAAAGTCTGAATCTGCTGACTGAGCCTGCAGGAGGTTTGCAGAGTTATTAACACATCATTGGACTCCTGGTTTTCGTTATGATTCAAGGTTCAGTTTTTTTTTTTAGGTAGATTTATGTAGGAATTATTTTTAGACATCCATGCAGAAGCAAAACTATCTGACTGCTGGTAAAGTAAACTTGTTATATTGCATAAATATTCCCGTCCTAGCTTGCAGCACAGCATCAGTTATTATTACATGTGACTTCGGCTCTCTGACAACAGCTCACATAGATTTCTATTAGTTGGAAATGAGGCTGATTCAATATCTTTCATCATTCAGACAATTCTCATGCAAAGCTGCTCTGAAGACAGAACAAATGTTGGTTTTGCACATCAGAGTAAAAAGACCAAAATATTGCATTTCTCATTGCCCTCCAAAACTACCCACATGCAATCGTGTCTTGTTTGTAACAGCAGTGATGTTTTTAACAAAACTTAATGCCAAAAAAAAGAGGAAAAAAATGTTGATTAACACATCAGGGAGAGTCACAAAAATGTTGATTATCACATCAGGGAGAGTCACAAAAATGTTGATACTGAATGTTCAATGACAATGCATTTCATTTTCTTCCTGTTATAATATTCAATCTTGCACTGCAGTGTTTATTTACACCATTATTAAACATTTGCATGTTTATGTTCAGGCACTGGCAGCACTGGTTAAGGTTAGGGAGAGATTGTAGTTGATTCAATACAAAAAAAAGTCAATAGGGGCTTCGAGCACATTTTAATTCATTTAAAATACAATTATAGCGACTATCCTGGCAACCAATTAGCCACTCGGCTGGGTGCGGGATGGGACTTTTTTTGAAACACACTTACTGGATGAATGAATGAATGAATGAATGGATGGATGGATGGAGGAATGAATGTCCACAGCGACGTCCTCGGTCGGGTGAGGTTCCCATTTATTACCGTCACATTCAAGCAGGATTATTAGCAAAAGGTTTATGGAGTGAGTTGACTAATTGTGATGGTTCTGACTGGTAGAAAACTGGTATAAACCGTGCAGTCTCCCTGTCACCCATGCATTAATTGGCCGCCCCATTACACCTGAGCCTAAATAATAATTGCATCCATTGTGACGTGGACCCAAACCACCACCCTAATCTGCACTGCCACCCAGTGAAAATAAACAGACTGAAATTAAGCAGACAAATAATGGCTCCAACAACAATCAAAGTTAGCACTCTTTGATTGAGGTAAGTTAAAAGTTGTATTTGCCTTAACCTTATCACACACAGGCCTCGTTCTCCCTCCCTACGACTGCAGCACAGTATATAAATGTCATTCCTTTGGGAAAATGTCACTTGCAGACATAATCCAGGCAGGATTATGCCCACAGACAGTTTAAACCTATAGGAGACAGGGCTTCCATATGCTAAGCAGCTCATTACAAGCAGTCACACGTCAGGAGAAAGTTAACAAAGCATGTTTTCAGTGTTTGAATAAATTACGTTACTACAAATAGCAGCCCAATCGCCACAATAAAAGGTTGGCATTGTACATTTCTAAAAACCAGAAACGTTGAATATCTGTTTTAATGTTGGCCATTATTAGTTCTTAGTAATTATAAGTTAATAATGATGTTTTATTATGTGCCAATGCTATGGGTTAATGTCTGGTAAGGGTTAGATACAACAACCAGGTAAAGTGTAATGGGTGGAGGTGGTAGGACCCAGTTGCAGCAGAGTTTGAAAATGATGTTTATTTTAGTAAAAGGCAAGCAAGGTAACTGAACAGGTACAGACAGAATGTGCAGGGCAACAGGCAGGGCTCAGGTTCATCAAAGACAGAGTTGGCAGCAGATAAGACTGTGCCAGTAGTACTCACGGACATGAGGTTGACCAAGCTGGAAGTTCTGTGCTCTCGTGACAGGATCGAAGCCGGAGGACGCCACACAGCCACAGGCAAACAAGAACAGGCGATACTTGAGGTCAGGGACAGAAGGCTGGTGCGTTTACCGGGGAAGACACAAGGAGAGGAGGTCAAAAACAAGCAGGGTCGAAACCAGGAAAACAGTCCGTGAATTACTGCTGGAAGCAATTGTCAATGACGATCTGGCAAAGAGTTAGTGGACAACAAGAGTATATATGCTGGGTTGATTACAGATGAGGTGGAGCTGAGTGCCCAGGTGAACAGAGTCCCCAGAGGATGGACTTAAGTTTCTTTACATCACCTCATACTAATAACTCAACATGTGTCACGTTTCAACCATAGACTGTATAAAAGAAATGGACGTAACATCCATAACGTCACCCATTGGTTTGTGGACTGCTGCTCGGAAGCCAATAGTTTCGAATCTAGGCAGCGCCATCTTGAAAATTTCAGGTGCATGCCGGGAAAAATAAAAACACGGATTCTACTTATATGGGCATGAGGTGGGGCCATGGGCGGAGTGGGGAGGTTGCTATGGTTGCGAGGACTGGCTCTCGAGGACATTGGGCAATCAACCTATCAATCAGGACGTAGCCACGCCCTAATGCATACCCTGCTTTATCTTCAAATATAAAATCAGGGAGGCCAAAATGTCCCAAATGAACATCATACTGCATTGAAGGAGGCTTTAAACTAGCGATTGAGACCATAAACACATTTTGAAAACGTTTACTGAGGTTAGAAATCAAGTGAGAAGTTGGTGAATTCTCCATTGACTTGTATAGAGACGGTCGCCCCCTGGTGGCCTTTTGCTAGAATGCAGTTCTAAGTTACTTCCGCGTTGGCCTCATTTCAGAGGACTGGAACTCCCCGCCTGGATGCAACATGTGAAATTCAGGTGTGAACGACACATTTGCAAATATAAAATGTTCCCACTCTCCCTATATACATACATATATTTATTTATTTATTTATTTGTTTTTTAAAAGCGCCTCCAATTGACTTCATGTCCCCTCTCTCTACTTTCTTTTCATGTCATGCCTTCACTTTCTTCTCCCTGCCCACTACCCCCCCTTTTTCTCTTTGTCATTCTCCCTCTCTCCATCATATCTTCTATAGCTTTCCTTTCCTACTTTCTCAAAACCAGTATTCATAAAACCGCCACTGACAGCTGATGTATAAAAACTCATCTTACCTGTTTTTTTTTCTCTGCTCTCCCCTGAGCGTCGACAGCTGAAAACAGAATGAGTCACACAGCCGAAATCCAACCACAAAGAAAACGAAAAGAAAATAAATGTAGCTGACATTCTCCTGCCATCTGCATGTTGACTTTTCCTTTCTTTTTATTCTTGAATATTTTATTTTGCTCTGTTGTTTGACACAAGTGGATCCCAAATGCTTTTAATGCCAAGACTCCCCCACCGACACTCACTATTCGGTTTTTATATAACATGATGTAAGATAAGACTTTTTCATATGTTTCAGGTGACTAAAAATAAAGAAAATCAAACCGTGTCATGCTGTTTATCTGAGATAACGTAGAAGAAACCCTGAAGTGGGTTGCAATTTTGATTTTTGTTCTGTTGTAACGACAACAAACATATAAATGATGAATTAAACAATGCGTTTGTCTGCACTAGCATAACTCTTTATTGGATTTGGGGGCGTACACCATACATGTAAGCTAAGCAGACAAACACAGTTATCTTTCATTTCTATAATACTTGGACAAACAAGCTCTAGATACACTGCAAGAATAACGTTACTTCCTTATGTGAAATCTGCTAGCTTACCCTCAAGTCTTTTGGCATGATTTCATGTAGGAAGCCATTAAAGTGCATATTTAAGATTGCTATTACAACAAGATTTAGAGTCAAGTAAACTATTTTACTATATAGTATGTAGTATTACAGTTAGCTAGTTTACATTACTTTATATACAGTTAGCTAGTTTAGTCCAGTGGTTCCCAACCTAGGGGTGGGGCCCCTCCAAAGGGTCAGCAGATAAATGTGAGGGCTGGTGAGATGATTAATGGGAGAGGAAAGAAGAAAAAACAAAGTTCTGATACAGATTTTTTTTTTTTTTTTTTTTTGCTGAAATATTGAATAATTTAAACATTTATTGAAATGAAAGCATGTGAGAAGTTTAGGAAATAATCACTATTTGGTGGAGCTGTTAACAACTCATAGACATCTGAAATGTGAGCCGACTACAAACTGCTTTTTGTAAGACATCAAAAGCCAAAAAGGTTGGAAACCACTGGTTTAATTATTAACAATGTGTTGTATTTTTTGATAAAAATCTTTGTTTTGGCCAACATCCTTCTTCAGGGTAAAAGCTGTTTGCTGAATCTTTGATCTTTATCTGTTAAATAAATTCATCAGAGTGTGCAGCTTCCCTTCCTTTTTAAAAAAATCAGGCTTTGTTGTGTAAACTGCATATATGACTTGGCTTTCAAAACTCACATTTGGTTTGCAGCAAAAAACTAAATTTCTTCCCAATTCCCCCAAACTTCTTCATTTAATTTAAATAGTGATTTAGTTTTTGAATTTTTCATATTTCACAAAAATGACCCCTTCACCCTGAAATGCATTATGATTACCATAACAGAGACGCACGACAACCGAGAGTCAGTCGCTGTGATAATAAAAGGATAAACAGGCTCTGCAGCAGAAACACTGATCGACAGCCTGACAGCTCAAACACAGCTGAAATGCTCCCAGGGCAAGTTGATGGGAAGGTTGGCGGGATATTTTTTGTCACAGCATTCAGGGGAAAGAATAAAAAGCTGATAAATGATGGTGGTTGACAGCCTGGGAATATTATAGGTCTTAAGACAATCTAGTCTGAATTTACATAAACACACACAGTCTGCGACCACTTGTTCCCTGAAGGCTGATTCACAGACACTGAAGGAAAAAATACATTTAAATGAAGGCGATGCAGATGAGGGAGAAACGATGGGTTGAAAGTACAAAGAAACATGACTGCATGTTCCAATTTTGTGCGATAAATGGAAAATGCACCGTTAATAGGCCCTCCAGGATTATTTTAAAGTACGGACACATTCAGCACAGTGTGTTGCTCAGTCCAACTGATTATCCTGGTTCACTTGTCTCCAAAGAGCAGGGTTCAAACCTGACGTGCCGTATCTGCCGAAGCCAGATCTCCATGTGCAGTGAAGCAGCGATGAGGCCTGAGCGCTCTTACCAACAATAGATGTGCGGCTCCGACAGCTGATTTCCTGTCTGGTGCGTCTGCGTGACTGACAGGATGAACACCTCAGAGCTGTTTGAGTCACCTGCCGGATGACTGACAGACATGAAGGGAATTAATTTCCATATGTAGACTGTGTAATTTTCTCATACAATATTATATCCACATAACAATTCTGTGCTATTTTAGTGTTTTAGTTTTAAGGCTGTATGAGCACTGAGCTGTAACTGCCAGTGCATTTTAATACCAGCATCAAGATTCACTCTTTACTGTTTACTCCAGGGCTGCCCATGGGCACAAGGTGACACAACACAGTGATGTGGGTGGTGTATGTTTCTGTGTGTGTGCAACTGGGACTGAGAGTAACAGCTAAATATTGCAACATAACGCAGCAAAGCAAATCACAGTGTTATTTTTACCCATCCTAACCGGATACTGGAGTCACTTAATGTAATGAAAGGTATAAAAGGTAACATGGCAATATAAGAGATGATGCAGTGCTTCATTACAATGTGTGATGTAATGTAGCTTAATCTATTTTACACTACAGTACTTAACCTAAACATAATAATCATCATCGACCACGATAATCTGGTAAAATAATGACAGAGATGACAAAAAATTACATAACATGAAATAACTTAAAAAAATACATAACAAAAAATTACATAACATAAAATAACGTAAGATAACATAAAAGTCGGTGCCTCATTTTACAAAGCTTTTAAAGACCCACTTAAACTTCCTGCCTTCTGTTTTGACTGTTCCTTCTTTCCTTCCATCTGTCCTTCCGTCCTTCCTTCCTCCCTTCCTTCTTTCCTCCCTCCTTCTCTCTTTCTTTTCTTCCTCTCTCTTTCCTCCCTTTTGTCTTTCCTTCCTCCCTTCCTCCTTCATTCATTCCTTCCTTCCTCTGTCCTTCTTTCCTCCCTCCCTCCTTCTCTCTTTCTTTCCTCCCCCTCCCTTCTTCCCTTCCTTCTTTCTTTTCCTTCTTTCCTCCCTCCTTTCCTTTCTTCTTCCTTCCCCCTTTCCTTCCTTCTTCCTCCCCCCTACATTCCTCGCTTCCTTCTTTCCTTTCCTTCCTTCTTCCTTCCCCCTTTCCTTCCTTCTTCCTCCCTCCTTCCTTTCCTTCCTCCCTCCCTCCTTCTTTCTTTTCTTTCTTCCCTTGTCTTTCCTTCCTCCCTTCCTCCTTCATTCCTTCCTCCCCCCTACCTTCCTCCCTTCCTTTCTCCCTCCATGCCTCCCTCCTACCTTCCTTCATTCCTTTCCTCCCTCCTTCCTTCCTCCTTTCCTTCCTTCTCCTTTCCTTCCTTCCTTCTTCATCCCTTCCTTCCTTCTCCCTTCCCTCCCTTCCTTCCTTGACTCGAGGACAACAGGAGGGTTAAAGTCTATTTATGCTTGGTTATTGCTTTTATTGTGTTTTGTGTTTGTTATTCCCTTAACATGCATTGTGTGAAGCACCTTGTAACTACGGGTTGGAAAGGTGCTATGGAAATTAAGTTTATTATCATTATTATTATTATTAAAATAACAATAAGTATTATATTATTAATAAAGAAAAAGTGACAATTTACTCTATAGTATGGAAGATCAGTTACTGGATCTAAAGAAGAATCCATGCTATTGTTTAGAAAGATTAAACAGGGGAAATGCATCGTAAACAAATGCAAGAAAAACTTTCAAAAGGAAAGAAAAGTGTTGACAACTACACATTATAGTTTTTTATTATTATGGAAAACTCATTATAAATAACCCTTAAAGAAGATGACAAAAAAATAATAGAGTCAAAGCACTAGTGATGCAAAAATGTTGCTTTTAATATTAATTTTTCTCACACAATTATCATGTTATGCTTGACAGATTTGGCTGTACTGAAAATAAACACAGAGTAACAGAAAAGTATTATTAATTATCATGTACCTTCATTTTTTAAATTCTTATAGATTGTAAAATTATAGAATAATAACCTAACCCTAACCCTATTAATTAATATGAATTTAAAAAACATCTTGATTTGTCACGTCTCTGTATTTGATACTAATAGATTGTAGAATTGAATAATAATATAAAAGTATGGTGAGATTTAATGATTGATTAATATGAATTAAAAAAACATTTTGATTTGTCACGCACCTTCAGTTTTTTTATTCTAATAGATAGTAGAATTGAATAATAATATAAAAGTATTGTGAGATAATGATTGATTAATATGAATTAATAAAACATCTTGAAACAAAATAATATCACAGTACAACACGTTTGTGTGTTGTTGCTGTATGTAACCAGCTCACTCCAGTGACTTGTCCCCTAAAAATGAAGAAAAAGTGAAAACCGTGTTATTATTACGTTTATTGTGTTGAGACATCAGATGAAACCAGATTGTAATTCTTACTCACACATGATTGGTCCAATAGTCAGTGGCTTCATAGGAGCAGAGGTTGAAAGGGAACGACGTGCTCTTCTTGTGCAAGACTGCGTGGTGAGAAAGAGAAATAATGAACATCACCATTAAAACCCAGTGTTTGAGCAACATTGATTATTGACATAGCCTGTATATATAATGGACAAACTGGTGTTTTGAGGCCAATTGTATCGGAGAAAACTGTTGGTGTGGAACAAGTTCATGGCTATTTCCATACAGTCTATCTGTCAGCCCTCCTGAACCTGTGAATCAATCAACCTGTCAATCACGACGTAGCCAAATCGTCAAATATAAAATCAGGGAGGCCAAAATGTCCCAAATGAACATCATACTGCATTGAAGAAGGCTTTAAACTAGCGATTGAGACCATAAACACATTTTGAAAACGTTTACTGAGGTTAGAAATCAAGTGAGAAGTTGGTGAATTCTCCATTGACTTGTATAGAGACGGTCGCCCCCTGGTGGCCTTTTGATAGAATGCAGTTCTAAGTTACTTCCACGTTGTCCTCATTTCAGAGGACTGGAGCTCCCCGCCTGATTATTGATTGACATTGCTATCGATAAAATGACGTGTTACTCACTGGAACACATGAGGAGCTCCTCTGGTCACACAATCTGAGGCTGCAGTGAAGGAAAACGTCTCTGTATTCACCCTGCGGCAGGAAGAACAGGGCAGAGAAACGAGCCCTTCGAGATGAGCCGCTCTCAATCACAGACACCTGTTGGCGGTCAGTGGGACACCTGGTGGAGAGGGTGGAACGAGTCATTTCACATTGCTAAACAGTCAATGTTTTCCTCATTTTCATTATACTTTACATAGGGAATATATGGGATTTAACAGGAATATATGGGAATTAACGGAAATAAACTGGACATTTACAGAGATGCATGTTAGCCTATAACTGGAAACTTAAATGTAAACAACTTGTACCATAACCTTGCATAAAACAACCAGATTTAATGCAAATACAGGTGAATATCTACTCTATTCTTCAATCACATGCACATAGCACATTACTTACTGCAGGGCCACACCGCCTACATGCACTGTGCATTCCTCCATCACATACACACAATGATTTATACAACCTTGGACTATTAAATCCACACATTTGAACCCAGTGACAACATAAAGTCAAGTCATTTTACCCCAAATTTCCAGTTAACTCCAAAATAATTCCCATATTTTCCCATAATTCCCATGGAAAGTTTCAGAAATTTCCCACCCTCTTGCAACCCTACTGCTGACGGAGACGTACTTGTTCTGGATGAGAGAGTATCGCACGGGATCGTCAGGGTTTGAAGAGTGAGTGGCATAGCAGTCCTCCAGAACAGCTGCAAAGTTTGTATCCCTCTCATCCACAAAGACCCCCACGTACAGCGGTGAGCCCACCGGCAGGGTGACTTGGCCTGCTGGATAAGTCTCTGTGTAGGTGGAGTTGCGGAACAGAAACATGGAGGCTCTGGCTTTGGCACCTGAGCCTGAAATGCCACCTGCCAGTCTGTCAAGAAAACACGATTTACAGCCTTGTATATATTTTATTACGTGCAGCAGTATAGTCTATTTATGGTCACCACGAGAGGCCACTGCAGCACTGTTAGAAGACCAACTTTCACCAGGTTTGCCTGAAGTTTTGTGATGCCATGTCAACATAATTTGAAAATGTGTCCAATCATGTTACACTTTTCTATTATTACAACTGTACATGGTGAATGATGCCATAGTGCCCTTTAATAAAAGACTACTCACTCCAGGAATGGTCTGATGGACACATTCAGGCTGGTGCTTGTGTCCAAAGGATAGGCACAGGAGAAGGGAAGACTCACAGGAACAGCGAAGGATGTGTTGTCCATTGGATAGATGAATAAAGTGTTGGAGTAGATGGCATGTGTGTTGTTGGTCTGAAGAACAGAAGATGATAAATTATCAGTCAGTTGAGTGATTGGGTGTGCTATTTGCAAAACCTGCTGACATGAAAACCAGTCTTAATTATTGTAATATTAGGATAGACTAACATACAGGCATCACAAACATATTCAGTACCATTATTTCACCATTCATGCCCCATACACCAGTGATGCATAATTTATTATCTCGTCTTTCAGAAATAACATGCTTGATGTCCCAAAATCTTCCCCAGCTTACTCAAAAATCATTATTTTTTGCCCTCCACAGTCCACCCAACCTTTTGTTTGATGTCTGGACAATGGTGTCTGATGTTGAAAAACCTGAAACACTCGATGACCCCAGCTTACATTACTGACTGTGTCCATATGCACCACAAGATATGCAACTACAACACTCTAAGATGCTCCCTGGATTAGCCAGCAGCATGCTGAGCCAAAAAAGGAAGCGCAATGCAAAGTGGCCTGAAAGCAAGACATGAATTTCAGATAGACCCTTGCGAGATCAGTGTAGGTGAGTCATATTTAAATGGTCTGCCTTGTTGTGAGAATGGCTGTGATTGGTGTGTGACTGATAAGGTATGCTGATTCAATCAGCGGCTATCACCTGATTACAGCTGGGGCGTATGACTTCCGTGTCCTGCATGAACTAACACAATGCTTCATTTTCTTAAAGTTGCAATGACTCTACACACTTTTGTAGCAGCTCACCTTCTGCTGTATCTCCAACCAGCTAATGTTAATTTGGGATGATGACCATTGTAGCTAGTACTATGCTAGCTCTCTGGGTTTAATCCTGAACAACATATACAGTACATAACACAGCAGAGAGTACAATGATATGTCAGATTAGGTAAGGTTTTACTTTACCGTCAGTATGTTTCCACAGGGTCCTGCCTGGGCCTGCACTTTGTACCAAACTACACCATCAAGTACTCTGACTGAGGAGCAGTTGCGGGCTGCCAGGTTGCCAGTGAACGGATTCAAGCCAGAGGACGTCATGCTAGCCACATCCAGGCCTACTTGAAGTTTATCACGGCCACAAATGAGTTGTGACGGCTGGAGTGGAGGATGCTGGACTAAAGAATAAAATAGTATATTATAACCTCCATAAACCAGCAAATTACATTTTTACATCAGTGAAAAGATGTTTCAAATTGAACAATACTTGTGCTGGTGGGAGGATGAGTGATGGTGGAGCTTTGTGGTCTTGGATCAGATGTGGTTGAAGCAACTGCAGGCTCTGTTCGGTTAACCTCTGAAACAATGAAAAAAAGTCATAAATAATCTAAGAACAAGTGGACAGTGGAGTCTTTATTAGTCTAAAACATTTAAATGAATGGACAAGACGAGCAGATTGATGATTTTGCATCAGTGAAAAGATGTTTCAAACTGAACAATACCTGCACAGTATGCAAGAGAGCATCCAATCGGCTTCACAAGTTTGTAGACATAGTAGTTTCCATAGCAGAGCTTGACGTGGATGATGTGTGATCTAAATAGGCAGCAGTCGTTGTGCCAGTTACCACACACAGTGCGTTTTACAATTTCATTTGACTGTGCGGGATGAGGTTCTGTTATCCACAGAGGAGCATGGGTTCCACATCTGTTCTTAGCCACACATCTCTCTGGAATCTGAGCACTGGTTTTCCCCAGGAACAGGCGATACCAGCCTTGCCAGTTAACATTTCTGTCACAGTGTAGGACCTGACGCACTGTATTATTAGTTGAACGCCACTCATCATGTAGTGCAGTGTAGTGGTCACAGGGGTCGGCACAACTAGTACCATTAATGCAGTCCATACCTAAGGGACAAACATTATGTCCACAGACAACTGCCCCTGTGAAAAGCAACAGAATAGTTTGATGCACGCTGTTTTGTGTTATTTTTGTGTATTCTGAGAGTAAATTTACACTGATTCATGAAGGCCTTTTCAATAAGTAACACATCACTTCTCAGGTTCATTGAACATATTAAATTCTAGTTTTCAAAATAATATAAAAAACAGTACATAATAATAGTATGTGTGAAATTATGTTATGAAGACGTCTAGATTAGAAGTAAATTCATGTGTGACACAAAAGTAGGAGAAATGTAACAAATCTATGTAAATTAAAAAAATACACAGTGAATATGTGTCACAAAGTGTAACTGAAGATGATAAGATGTCAGATGGTTTACCTGAGGTGCTTCCTGTATTAATCTGCAAAATGAGGATCAGCAATAAACCCCCAGGCATCCCCATTATGGACAACATGGAGGACACAAACCTGTTAAAGAAGACAACACACATGTCTTAATGCAACGACAACACATTACAGAATCACACTGCAATAACACCAAACGATAAATGTGTTTCCAGAGGACACTTGAAAGTGAGGGACACGTCTGGACAGAATGCATTGCCAGTTGATTAAAGGTGCAGATACACTTCCATAATTTTAAAGCTTTTTAAAGATAAAAATGGAAAATGGAAATCTGAAACAATTAACTGTGTGTACAAGTGTATTTATTTATGCCAATTGATTTTCATTTTTTATCACAATGTAGTATGTTCTTAACTATTGTATATTGTCTTATTTTGATTATCTTTGGATGCCTAACAAAGGGAATACTGATGAAAACTAGCATTTTGGCTAACTCGGCCAAATAAATTGAAATGAAAAAAAATTAACAGAAATCCATCCAAACCTCCATACCCTTTGTAGTTTAGGAGATCAAACTCATCCTCTATTGTTTTCAGGTATTAAAAATGTTACAAGAAGATGAGATTAGATAAAATAATAAAGCGCTGTCTAAAACAATAAACTAAAGAATTAGCTAAATGACACATCGAGATTCTGAAATACCCCAAAAAAGGAACAGAGCACAACTTCAGGTGGTTTAGACAGAGCCAGCAGCTACAGATAATCTAATAAAATGATTCCTTTCAATGAAGAGCAAATTGAGTCTAGAGAGGAGCAGCCCACTTTAACCAATTCATCTTAGATTTAAAAAGAGAAGTGTGCAGGTTCACTTACCTCTAAAGGAGATACTTGATTTCAGGGTTTCTCTGGTGATGCTTCAGCTCTTCGTCAGACTCTTCTTCTTCGGGTGTCTGCAAGGACGAAACTGCTCTTTCACTCTTTTATCCTTTTTCTGAATGTCCACACCCCAGCCCTGAGACAAAGTCTCATTGTGTCTTTATTTGCACAAACTGGTTTTCTCCCAGAACATGGTCATTTTTGACACGCAAATGTTTTACACCAATCAAGGGTGTTGGTTTGATTTATCTTTGGAAGGAAAAATACATTGTTACAATGGCTTACATTGTACATTGTACCATTTGGGCTGGGCACTGGTGCTGTTAATAAAAAAAAATCAATCAATCATGTTACAAATAGTTGTGTACGTGCACTCTTTTCTCATTCATATGCACATACGCATGCACATAAAGAGCATGACTGCAAAATGTTAACTTTATTGAATATGTATTTGCAAACTTGCCAGAAACCAGACCTGTATCATGAATTTTACACCAAGGGGTAGCCAGAGTTGCTATCTTTCCATATAAACTGCTGGAGCTGTTCATGGTGCTGAAAAACACTTGGCCCCACTGCTGATAGACAAACATGTGGTGCTGAGGATAGACATCATGACATATGGTGCATCTGAATCAGGCAGTATTCTCTCAGCTTGGCTGTTGGCTCCCAACAGAAATGGGCTGAATGTCATTTGGGAGGTCCCACATAAGTGTGGAGATTGAATCCCACACAAATTCAGGAGAGTGGAGGTGGATCTGTTTGCCTTACAAGGAGATACACAGTGTGTGTTATGGTTCTCCATTAACACACAAAATGACTCTCTACTGGGAGCGGATGCCTTCGCTCAGCGATTGTGGCCCAAAGCTCTCCTTTATGCTTTGCTAGTCCCCCAATCCATTGTCTTGTAGTGCACATAAAGGAGGAATACATGGAAAGTTCATGGTTCCTGCTAATGGGGAAGTCATGGTAAATCCTGTGGCACAGACGTGAACTCACAGCTGTAGATGGTGCGTCTTATACTTACCATTTGCCAAAGACCAGTAGTTATGAGCTTAGCCACTTCAAGAGGAGGCCACGAGGGACGAGGGTTATTGTGACACATACCACTCTAACTTGATTGAACTTCTTGGCAACAGGTAGTCAAGTTAACCCTTACATACTGTTCAGGGTCACATTTGACCCATTTCTTTGCATTTGAGAGCTATAAAAAAAACACTGTAAAACATAATCCTAATGCCCAGTATACAAAAATAGAAGAAGAAAAAATTAAGTGTTCTCCTGGATCATAACATTTTCTCTTTCCATAAGATGAATCAGATAGAAGGACAAACATGTATTAATGACTGATGGGGAATTTATGAATGTGAATTGGTGTAGAGACTAATTATGAGTAGGAATATGAACAGTATGAAAGGGTTAAAGGATTTACTCAATTTAACATTGAAACACTTTGAATTAACTTGTATATTATGCTATTTAAGCTTTGAAAAGTGCTAGAGTTTTGAATAAAGTGAAACTGAAATTTAGTTAACACATACGCATTTGGTTGTGAACACTGAAACTCATTGTTCTGCATGAAGGACTTGTCTTTCAACAACTGTATTATTATAGGAGATTAAGCAACAATTGATCAAAGACAACAAGTGTTACATGCAATACACTGAGAGCAGCTTGTTTGTTGAGTTATTGGTGTGTTCAACAAAGATCCATTTGGCAGGTTCATCAATGTTTTAATTGCCTTGACATAATATCCTCATTCTTAAAGGGTCTTAAAGTTTCCAAAGGACAAAAAGTACAAAAGATACTTGGCAGTGAAAACTATTTGGTTTGGATGATCATCAAAGATCACTATGACCTGACTTGCAAATATGTTGTTATGTGTTTTAAAGTATGTGTTAAAGTAATAAATCATAAAGACACTGAAACTGTTTTTTGTTTTTTAATTGCTCCTCCTTAGATTTTATCATTGTTGGGTAACGCCTGATGATTGAATTTCTTGGTAACAGGTAGTCAAGTTAAAGGAGGAAGTTAAAGTGCTTGAAATTTAGTTAATACATATGCATGCACATGGGGCTTGGCCCCTGAAGAGGAGGGCTAGGAGGGATTAGGATTGTACCCTGCAGTGGTTTGCACCATCCAGGGCGCCATGATTAAAAAAGTGTGCACTGGATACAATTTGAAGTGAACTTGGAATGCATCATTTCTAACGTCTTGGTAAAAATATGATTTATTAATATATAATTATTGATATAGGTCCAATGCCTCTAGACTGTTAGCATGCTAAAGCTAGATGGGTAAATGGGTAAATGGATGAAACTCTGGGTGGAAATGATTGTTCTGCACGTCTGAGTAAGTGGATTATTAAACTATTTTGATAGTCATGGATCATATGCATGTAAACTGGACAGACGAGAAACACTACACTAAAAAAGGACTACGCACACGCACGCACACGCACACACACACACACACAAACACACACAGAGCAATCAGGATTGTGCAAGTTTTATACAGAAGAAGAGACAAAAATGGTTACACAACAAAAGACCAGTATGAACAGTAAATTATTTAATATTCTTTATTCTACACTTTAGGACATTAAGCATTATTTTGTTTAATTATGTTATGTTATGTATTTTTATAATAAAGTGAAAAACAACCAGAGCATACAGAATAACAACATACTGATTTGCACTGGATAGTATACAATCAGTAAAGTCTCCTCAGCCTGGTGGAAAAAAAAATATATGTGCATATTGGTATCTGCATTGGTATCAAATATCTGTGGAAATGAGCTGGAAAATACCAACATATTGGATATCAGCAAAAAGATCTCATATCATTCATCCTTAGTTTGGAACTTTAAGTTGTACTGTATGAGAAAGTTAAAGATACTATTGGAAAGTGTCACATTTTCCACAGGTTTACTGGGATTAATGATTATATATGTTGGAATTATATCTTCAAAATACAACAATATTTTAAATTAAAAACTAATATCCTCATTCTTATTTGACATGTCTTAAAGTTTCCAAAGGACAAAAAGTACAAAAGATTCTTGGCAGTGAAAACTATTTGGTTTGGATGATCATCAAAGCTGTATCGTGGCACACCCTGGTGGTCAAGTGGTTAGAGCGCCACATAATCGCAGCTTCCCTGGTTCGAATCTGGCCAGGCACCGATGCTGCAGGTCATTCCTCTCTCTCTCTCTCTCCCTGATTCCTGTCAGCCTCTCTGCCAGTTACTTACTAAAATAAAGGCATGAAAAGCCCCAAAACTAAACCTTTAAAAATAAAAAGAAGATGTATCGTGACACATTCCACTGACTGACAGTTTCCTCATTCATTTGTCACTCTATGATTTGGCATGCAAAGATAGCATCATGTTTTTTTTCCAGTACGTGTTCAAACAATAACAACGTGTCAATTTGAACATTGAAACTGTTTTTTAGATTAGATTTTATCATCGTTGGATAACGCTTGATGATTGATATTCCTGGCAACAAGTAGTCAAGTTAAGGGTTAGGGTAAGGTTATGCTTTTTAAGGTTTTGAAAAGTGTTTGAGTTTTGAATAAAGTGCTTGAACTATTGAGGTGAACTTAGAGGCATATTGTGTTATATTCCACTTTCACTCTCAGCATATTGGATATCAGCAAAAAAAGAAATCATACAACATTCTGCATGCAGTGGAATTCATAGTTTGATGCAAGCTGATATCCTCTATGAGTAATGTGCTTTACACTGTCTTTCACAGTCTAAATGTAATCTTAATGGTAAAATGGAAAATCCTCTTAATATGAATGAATAACATAAGATAACTTAAATATAAATTGACCTCTTAAATGAA
Organism: Scomber colias; assembly: GCA_021039105.1. Lineage (NCBI taxonomy): Eukaryota > Metazoa > Chordata > Actinopteri > Scombriformes > Scombridae > Scomber > Scomber colias. The sequence continues at coordinate 22,421 of JAJDFG010001161.1, forward strand.
AATGAATGAATACTATCATCTAAGGAACAATATCATGAACAAAATTCTAAAATCAGCTGCACATTTTCATTGCAAGTATACTACCAAGTCTTATCACTTCATAACAACAATAATAATTAAAGCTGCAAGCAGCGATGAACAGGTACGCATGTCGGGCTGTGGCACAGTCGGAGGGCTTGCATCACGGGAACATAGATGTCTTCAGACATAACACTTCCTGTGTCTACTATGTGGTGCTAGAGTAAACCCACTAAGTAACTCACTACTCACACGGCTGTTGTAGCGTATGATGTGGAAGACACACCATGTGCATGTCATGTAAACAGGCTGATGTGTGTCACGAGGCTGACTTCCTGTGTCCAGTAGGTGGTGTTATGACTAAGAGACAATATTGAAGCATAGATGTGTTCAGGACGGGACTCTCATCAACCATGAGACATTTGGTGCAGATTGGAACTGACCAGCTAAAGTGTCCAAAACCCCTTTAGACCAGCTAACCAAACCAGCTAAGACCAGCAAGACTGGTCAGGCTGGTCTAAGCTGTTTTTTTAGCAGGGTGGGACTCTTAACAAGCATAGTGAATTTGGAAAAGACTGGACTATGTGGAGTCAAGTGATAAGATTTGAAATTCCATGGCAAGACATTGAAATTCGGTGTGAGACCACGCCCCCCCACCCCAGGAATTTTATAGGTGATGCTGTCGAGACATTTTGTCTCACCTTTTTGCACAACCCATAAAATATGGGATCATCCCTATGTTCCCCGGGTCCTATGTTCCCTGCTTTGTATGTGACCGGGGAACATAGGGATTATCCCGTCTACAGTTAGCCAGTTAGCTGAGATAGCCGCGGAGTTAGCCGCTGAGTTAGCAACCGAGTTAGCCGCTGAGCTAGCAACCGAGTTAGCCGCCGAGCTAGCAGCCGAATTAGCCGCCGAGTTAGCAGCTGTGCTAGCAGTCGAGTTAGCCGCTGAGCTAGCAACCGAGTTAGCCGCGATCGGGGAACATAGGATCCGGGGAACATAGGTACGCTCCCTAAAATATTACATTTTTCGTGTGTGTGCACAGTTCCATGAGTTACATGGCTGCCAAAAGTGCAACATTCCAGCCAGAAGAAGAATAATGTCTTTAGGAACAAGAGGGCTTTCACACCGTCGTTGTTCGGGCCCTAATAACATAGATACATGCATAAGAACGTAACATAACATAACGTAATATAGCCTATCGTAACATAGTCTAACGTCACATAACGTAATATGATGTAATGTAACACAATATAACATAAGAACATAGATACATACATTAAAACGTGACCTGAAATAACATAGCAGAGTATAACATGACATCATGTAACATAACATAAAATAACAAAATAACATAACACGATACATAAGAACATAACGTAACATAATGCTACACAACACGACTTAACGTACTAATGTTACATAACATAACGTGACATGACAACGTAACATAACATCACGTAACTCACCGTAACACAACATAGCATAAAAAAATAGGATTACACAGACTCATGCATAACAACGTAATATAACACAACACAATGCAACGTAATGTAACATAACATGGTGTCACATGACATAACGTTACGTAACATGACATAATGTAACACTACGTACATAAAATACATACATAAGAACATGAATGAACGCGTATGTAAAAACATAACCTGAAATAACAGAACATAGCATAGTATAAGAAGACATCATGTAACGTAACGTAATGTAACATAACAGAACATAACAAAATAACAAAACACAATACATAAATAAGAAGATAATATAACGTAACATAATGCAACACAACATAACATAATGTGATGTAACATAGCATAACATAACATGGATGAACATGTATGTAAAAACATGACCTGAAATAACAACGTGACATCATGTAACGTAATGTCACACAATGATACAGCATAGCATAACAAAATAAGATAACATGCATAAGAATATAATATAACATAACACAAAACCACATGAAAATATAACAGCAACAACATGGATAGTATAACAGCATTACATAACATAAATATAATGTGACATAAGATTTCATAGCACGACAACAAAAAAACAACATAGATAATATATAAATAACATAACCGCATAACATAGCATGATAATAACATAGCATAATAATAACATAGCATAACAACATAGCATGATGTGACATTAAAGAAAACATAGCGTGTAGCATTGCTAAGCATTGCATAACATAGCATTAGCTTGTTTAGCATAGCATAGCATAATAACAACATAGCATAATAAGATAGCATAATAACAACATAGCATAATAAGATAGCATAATAACAACATAGCATGATAATAACATAGCATTAGTTTGTTTAGCATAGCATAGCATGATAACAACATAGCATGATAGTAACATAGCATGATAACAACATAGCATAATAACAACATAGCATGATAATAACATAGCATTAGTTTGTTTAGCATAGCATAGCATGATAACAACATAGCATGATGTGACATTAAAGAAAACAGCGTGGAGCATTGCTAAGCATTGCATAACATAGCATTAGTTTGTTTAGCATAGCATAGCATAACAACAACATAGCATAATAAGATAGCATAATAACAACATAGCATAATAAGATAGCATAATAACAACATAGCATAATAAGATAGCATAATAACAACATAGCATGATAGTAACATAGCATAATAAGATAGCATAATAACAACATAGCATAATGTGACATTAAAGAAAACATGGCATGTAGCATTGCTAAGCATTGCATAACATAGCATTAGTTTGTTTAGCATAACATAGCATCAGTTTGTTTAGCATAGCATAGCATGTAACACAGTAAAGCATAACATTTCTTAACAAGATAACGTAACACAGTTAGCCGGGTTAGCGCGCCACAATACATTTAAACCTTTTAGCTACAGTCATCTGCCAAGTCCACGCTGGATCTGTGCTAACAAAATGATTGCAAGCTGACTTCATTTGAACCCTGCTGTCTGATTGAAAAGAAACCAAAAGAGTCAATATCTGGGTGAGGGACACACAATACAACACAACGACAAACACGATCAAATAATCTCAATTACATTTCCTCAGTTTGACAGTCAGGGTTTTTATAGGCCTGCAGCATAATTGAACCAGCAACACGTGCTAAGCTGATGGACATCTGTGCTCTCTCTCTCTCTCTCTCACACTCACACACACACACACACACACACACACACACACACATACACACACACACTGCTCACGCCACAGCTTTTTTTCTTTCATTATGCAACACTAATCTGAAGCCTGTGTTCAAAAGCAGCCATTGTGTGGCAGAGCTGCTGCTGAGTTAAGCAGCGCCGTGGAAATCACTGGACTGTTGGCAAAAAACTGAGCGTACTGTAAAAGAAGGAAGTGGATGTTTCCTCGGTGAACATGAAGAATAACAGAACAACAAAACAAATGAAAGGATTGTAATTTTCCCGTCACACATATGTGGCTTTTTAACACACAAAGATAATTGTTAAAATTAAAAAGAAAGAACTTTTGACACCAGACAGCAATAAATAAATAAAATACAGTGCAGTCGGTCAATTAAAGCAGTTTGATATGTTACCCATTTAGATAATCAATCAATCAATCAGACTTTATTTGTACCTTTCATACAGATTAGCACAGTTTAAAGTGTTAGTTAGCTCACTGACAAAAAAGGAATAAAAATAAAGAACAAATGAAAGACGAAAAAATGAGACCAAAGCACACAGGAGAAAATTAAAACCATAAAAAAAATGTTAAATTCAAAATAATAAATTGAAATAAAATACATTTAAACAAAATAAGTAATAATTAAAAGAAGAGTAAAATAAGAAAAAAGATTTATTAAAAGTCAGCGCAAAAAAAGGTTTAAAGAGAAAGAAAGTAAAATAAAAGAAGTTAAAAATAAATATAAGCTGGACTAAAGTTAGGTTAAGACAGAAGGAAGGAAGGGAAGGAAGAAAAGGAGAGAGTAAAGGAAAGAAGGAAGGGAGGAAGAAAGAAGGAACAGAGGGGAAGGAAGGAAGAAAAGGAGGGAGAGAGGAAAGGAAAGAAGGAAGGGAGGAAAGGAAGGAAGGATAAATAAAATACATTTAAATAAAATAAGTAATAATAAATAAGTAAACAAAAAAATGAGTAAAATAAGAGAAAAGGTTTATTTAAAAAAAAAATAGGCTTAAAGAGACAAAAGTAAAATAAAAGATGAAGTTAAAAATAAATATAAGCTGGACTAAAGATAGGTTAAGAAAGAGATCAAAGGACAAAATAAAATTGATAAGAAGATAAAACTATAGAATAATAATAATAATAAAGGTGGCAAATTAAAGACGATGCATGATGATGTTATGTGTGATATATATGATATTATCAGAAAGTGTAAATTAAGAACTTTCCCATCTTAAAGCTACTTAACCCTTAAACACACAACGTGCACCAGGAGATACAAACTCTTTTAACCTTCCTGTTGTCCTCCCAGGTCCTTCCTCTGTCCTTCCTTCCTTCCTTCCTTCCTACCTTCCTCAGATCTAAGTTCAGCTGTTAGGGTAAATGTTCCCTCCTTCTGTCCTTTCTTCCTTCCTTCATCTGTTCGTCCTTTCCTTCCTCCCTCCTTTCCTACCTCCCTCCTTTCCTTCCTCCCTCCTTTCCTTCCTTCTTCCCTCCTTTCCTTTCCTTCCTTCCTCCCTCCTTTCCTTCCTTCTTCCCTCCTTTCCTACCTCCCTCCTTTCCTTCCTTCTTCCCTCCTTTCCTTCCCTTCCTCCCTCCTTTCCTTCCTTCCTCCCTCCTTTCCTTCCTCCCTCCTTTCCTTCCCACCTTCCTTCCTGAGTTAAAGTCAGTGACGGTCATCTGAGCTGAAGTTATGCTCTTACATCCCATTTACTAATATCAGCGTATGTTAATTATCTTAATAAAATATTCTGTTAAAATTCTACCTGTTTAAATCATAAACCGCTGCAAAGACATCGCCTTGGAAAAAAAACTATTTTATTACTATCATCATCACATTTGTGTCAAGATGTTTTCAGTCTCGTGGCGACATCGTTGGCCGTGCATAGCTACAGGCTGGTAAATCATTTTACCATATTTGTGCTTCGCTGCGTTGGCTTACTGTCACTGTGAGTATGTCTTCACAAAGATGCAATTATTAAAAAAGGGGTTTAAGAATTGAGTTTATATTAACCCCTCCTGTTGTCCTCGAGTCAAGGAAGGAAGGAAAGGGAGGAGGGAAGGATGGAAAGGAGGGAGGAAGGAAGGGAGGAAAGGAGGGAGGGAGGAAGAAAGGGAGGGAGGAGGGAAGGATGGACAGGAGGGAGGAAGGAAGGGAGGAAAGGAGAAGGAAGGACAGGAGGGAGGGAGGAAGGAAGGAAGGAAGGAAGGAAGGAAGGAAGGAAGAAAAGTAGGGAGAGAGGAAAGGAAAGAAGGAAGGAAAGGAGGGAGAGAGGAAAGGAAAGAAGGAAGGGATGAAGTTAAGGAAAGAAGGAAGGGATGAAGGAAAGGAAGGAAGGACGGAAGAAAGAAGGAAGGAAGGAAGGAAGGAAGGCAGAAAGAAAGAAAGAGGGAATGGAGGGGGAAAGAAGGAAGGGAAGGAAGGGAGGAAGAAGGAAGGACAGGATGGAGGAAAGAAGGAAGGAAGGGAGGGAAGGAAGGAATAAAGAAAAGGAGGGAGAGAGGAAAGGAAAGAAGGAAGGGCAATCATGTATGGTCACCACCTGCAGAATCTGTCTCAACATGTTTCATCCATATTAACATTTCATGCTCATTCATCTCTGCATCATCACTGCTGTTAAACTCTCCACCTCCCCATGCAGCCTGCTCCTTGTATTAGCAGCCTGCTCCTTCTATTAGCATTTAGTTATGTGTGTCACGCTTGCTCACATTTGTTCCCGAGCAATGACATCACAGCCGAGCCACGAGCCCCGAGCCACGAGCCAAACTAGAAGAAACGCTGTATATTGTTGTAATGGATGGTTAAAGCCTTGGAAATAGGATGATGTGATGATGGAAGGAGGGGGGGGGGGAGGAAGGGAGGAAATGAGGAAGTAAGAAGGGAAGGGAGGAGGGAAGGATAGACAGGAGGGAGGGAGGGAGGAAGAAAGTCAGGGAGGAAGGAAGGAAGGAAAGTAGGGAGGAAGAAGGGAAGAAGGAAGGAAAGGAAGGAGGAAGGAAGGAAGGAAGGAAAGGAGGGAAGAAGGAAGGAAGGAAGGAAGGAAAGGAGGGAGAAAGGAAGGGAGGAAAGAAGGAAGGGAGGAAGGAAAGGAAGGAAGGAAGAAAGGGGAAGGACGGAGGAAGGAAGGAAGGAAGGAAGAAAGGAAGGAAGGAAGGGAGGAAGAAAGAAGGAACAAAGGGGAAGGAAGGAAGAAAAGGAGGGAGAGAGGAAAGGAAAGAAGGAAGGGAGGAAGGAAGGGGGGGGCGAAGGGGGAGGGGGTGATAAGTTGAGCTGAGACTAGTTTCATGTCTGTGCATTTCCATTATGATCCTTTTCACTTCATGTCACACACACACACACACTCTCTCACACACACACACACACACACACACACACACACTCTCTCTCACACACACACACACACACACACTCACTCTTTCTCACACACACACACACACACACACACACACACTCTATCACACTCACACACACACACACACACACACACACACACACACACACACACTCTCTCACACACAAACACAAGATGGAGCAGTTGGTCACGATGCCACTTATCAGCACCGGAAATATTGAAGGCTGCTGATGGATGATCTCTCTCTGTCTCCGTCTCCCTGGAGATGCAGCAGCAGATGTCACGCTGGAGTTAAACATACAAATCTTTATGTTTCTGTCAAATATTCTGTTTCTGGCAATTATTTAAAAATAAAAAAATAAAAACAAAAACAAGCTGTAGACTAAATTTTTTCACCAGAGACGAATATGGCACATTTCACCCTCTAGTGGACACAAGCGGTATGACAGTCTTTATCTTTTATTGAGTCATTACAGCTAAAGGCACAGTTTGATCTTCCTTCCTTCCTTCCTCCCTCCTTTCCTTCCTTCCTTCCTCCTTTCCTTCCTTCCTTCTTTCTTCCTCCCTCCGTCCTTCCTTCCTTCTTCCTTCCTCCCTCCCTCCTTTCCTTCCTTCCTTCTTTCTTCCTCCCTCCGTCCTTCCCTCCTTCTTTCTTCCTTTATCCGTCCTTCCTTCCTTCCTCCCTCCCTCCCTCCTTTCCTTCCTTCCTTCCCCCCTCCCTCTTTTCCTTCCTTCCTTCCTCCCTCCCTCATTTCCTTCCTTCCTTTCTCCCTCCTTTCTTCTTTCTTCATCCCTCCTTTCCTCCCTCCGTCCTTCCTATCCTTCCTTCCCTCCTCCCTCCGTCCCTCCCTCCTGTCCATCCTTCCCTTCCTCCCTCCTGTCCATCCTTCCCTTCCTCCTTCCTGTCCATCCTTCCCTCCTCCCTTTCCTTCTTCCTTCCTCATTTCCTCCCTTCCTTCCTTGACTCGAGGACAACAGGAGGGTTAATATAAACTCAATTATAAAGCTGTAGACTAAATGTTTTCACCAGAGATGAATATGGCACATTTCACCCTCTAGTGGACACAAGCGGTATGACAGTCTTTATCTTTCATTGAGTCATTTTGATCTGACCTCACTAAGTAGAGGCACAACTTCACCTACTTCCAAAGTGCAAGAAGAAAGTCCTTTCCTTCCTTCCTTCTTCCTTCCTTCCTCCCTCCTTTCCTTCCTTCCTTCTTCTCCTCCTTCCTTCCTCCCTCCTGTCCATCCTTCCCTCCTCCCCTCCCTCCCTCCTTTCCTTCCTTCCTTCCTCCCTCCTTTCCTTCCTTCTTTCTTCCTCCCTCCCTCCTTTCCTTCCTTTCTTCCTCCCTCCATCCTTCCCTCCTCCCTCCCTTCCTTCCTTCTTCCTTCCTTCCTCCCTCCCTCCTGTCCTTCCCCTTCCTTCCTCCCTCCCTCCGTCCTTCCCTCCCTTCCTCCCTCCTTTCCTCCCTCCCTCCATCCTTTCCTCCCTTCCTTCCTTCTTCCTTCCCCCTTTCCTCCCTCCCTTCCTCCCTCCTGTCAATCCTTCCCTCCTCCCTTTCCTTCTTCCTTCCTCTCTCCCTCCTGTCCATCCTTCCCTCCTCCCTTTCCTTCTTCCTTCCTCATTTCCTCCCTTCCTTCCTCCCTCCTTTCCGTTCTTCTTCCTTCCCCCTTTCCTCCCTTCCTTCTTTGACACAGTGACAGGAAGCCACTGCAGGGTTAAAAGGTCAAAACTCCAGAAACACTTTGAAGAATACCGAAGACTTTTATAGTTAGACTTTCAGCTTGTGGCCTGATTGGGTCGTAATAAAAAGCGCTACTGATAACATTTCGTCATTTGGAGATAAACCGTATCTCTTAATTTGTTTTGCATTCTTTGTTTTTTATGTTTTTTTTATGGTGTCCTTGAATGCATCATTATTATTATTATTATTATTATTATTATTATTATTATTATTATTATTATTTCCTTCCTTCCTCCTCCATTCCTTCTTTCTTCCTCTCCTTCCTCCCTTCCTTCTTTCCTTTCCTCTCTCCCTCCTTTTCTCTCCTTCCTTTCTTCTTTCCTCGGTCCTTCCTTCCTTTCCTTCCTCCCTTCCTTCTCTCCTTTCCTTTCCTCTCTCCCTCCTTCCTTCCTTCCTCCCTCCTTTTTCTTCCCTTCCTTCCTTTCCTCTCTACCTCCTTCCTTCCTTCCTTCCTTTCCTCCCTCCTTTTCTTCCCTTCCTTCCTTCCTTCCCCCTCAGTTCCTTCTTTCCTCCCTTCCTTCGTCCTTCCTTCCTTTCCTTCATCCCTTCCTTCTTTCCTTTCCTCTCTCCCTCCTTCCTTCCTTCCTTTCCTCACTCCTTTTCTTCCCATCCTTCCCCCTTGGTTCCTTCTTTCTTCCTCCCTTCCTTCCTCTGTCCTTCCTTCCTTTACTTACTTCCTCCCTTCCTTCTTTCCTTTCCTCTCTCCCTCCCTCCTTCCTTTCTTCCTTCCTTCCTTCCCTCCTTCCTTCCTTGACTTGAGGACAACAGGAGGGTTAAGTTTATCAAAATGTTCCAAATACAAGAATGATAGATGGATACTTTAATGATCCTTCACAGGAAATTACTTGGTTTACAGCAGCCACACATAACATTATTATTCACATTTTAATATTTAAATAGGGTTTTTATGGACCAGATTTTTACCTTTTTCAAAAAGGTAAAAAATAATCAATCATGTACACTCAGATATGTGTCAGCCAATACTTTTATTTATTTATTTGTATTATTTTATTGTATTTTTGGACGTTTGTATGTAAGTATGTAATTATCTGATTGGTTGTCTGTGTGAAATGTGCAAGGAAATGATTTATTGTTGCATTATTGTTGGTTTCTGCTCGTTTTTAAGTTGTTGTGGGTCGGAAAACACAAACAGGAACTTTTAATTCTTTGTTAAATTTCTGAGATTAGCTCTTCTGGTTCCACTTCAAACAACCAATACAATAAAAAACAACCTTTAACAAAGTACTAAAGTATATTTATAAAGGTAATACTGGTACTTTTACTTGCTGTGAATAAAACAACACCAGTACTTTCTCCACTACTGATAAACTACTTGTTAATTTATAACTCAAGAGTCTGAAACGTGAGATTTCCCGGGGCACTTGAAGGCAGCACAGTCGCATGCTTTAACGCTACATTCCAGGTTTAAAAAAAAGAAAAAAAGAGAAAAACTGGGGGGGAAAAAACTACCTGTAAACTGATCAGGGCTTTAAAAAAAAAAAAAAAAAGAGTAGAAAGTAAATCAGGTAATGAACTCTCGGCTTGTAGGAATCAGTCTGAACAGCTTGAACCTCCTTGTTAATAACCTCCTTCATCTGATATCTGTCTAATCATTAACTCTCTCTCTCTCTCTGTCTCCTCTTGATCACAGCAGGAAGGTGATCTTTGTCATGTGCTTTGGCTTCCTACTCTCCTGTTACACATTTTCTTTTTAACCATTTTTCCAGCCCACTGTCAGCAGTAATTCCCCTTTTTTGTTTATTTTAGATTCATATCTTACTTTGCCAGTAAGGTAAAGCTACAGAAAGTGAAACTGACTAGAGAGAAAGAACAGGTGATAAAAGAGAAGGAAGGAGAGTCATTTTCTACCTGAGCTGCGCAGGTAAGTCGACACTTTTTCCCCCCCTCTCTGAATGTCTTCTCTGTAACTCTTACGTTATGTATTTGTATGGATTGGTTAAATATTTATCTTCACAGTTAAACATAAAGAGAGTATACAGAAAGTTGTTTGTTGGTCATGTATGCAATCGTCAAACACTCTTATCTCTTATCAGATTTATGGTTTTTTCAGTGGGCTGGTCCTGATGTGTGTTTTCTATATAAAGCATGACTAACAGGCTCATATGTTGGCAGTTAATTATAATGTGTTAAAAATCATTCATATTAAATTCCCATTGTTATATTTTTTAATTATTTAGGATGATTTATGTCATCGCTGTAATCCCTACTAAGATTTACATTGTAGTGTATTAGAGAAACTGACTGTACATGATCCAGTATTGTAGTAATATTCTTGTAATTAGTAAGAAATTCAATGTAAATCATATTAAAGTAGAGTCCTGGTTAATATTCACTGATTTATTTTAAGATTTTAATGTTGATTGTTTGAGAAAAATGGGCAACTTTCATGCACATCTTTAAATTCTGCTGCAAACACTGAAGATTTACAATGATACGAGCTTAAATAACTAGTAAAACTAGTAAAATAAGCTTAAATAACCAGTAAAACCAGTAAAATAAGCTTAAATAACCAGTGAAACCAGTAAAATAAGCTTAAATAACCAGTAAAACTAGTAAAATATGCTTAAATAACCAGTAAAATAAGCTTAAATAACCAGTAAAACTAGTAAAATAAGCTTAAATAAACAGTAAAATATGCTTAAATAACAGATGCACAGTGTAACTGAAAGTGTTTTTTAGTGACTTCCTTGTTTGCTTTAAAGCGATAAGAGAGAAACAAAGAACAAAGAAGCTGCTTTCACTTTATTCATATTTAACCCTTTTTTTGATGCTTTCCCCTAAAAAGGTTAATGAGTGTTTAAAAGTTTTATTACATCTTAAAAACCATAATGATAATAAGATGGCAGTTAAAATGTCGTTGTAGGTACTGTAGATTACTGTGGTGGACGATAGCGGAAGTAGCTGCTTCTTTACTTTCAATGAACTCCTCAACCGAAAAGAAACAATAAAGAAAAAGAAAAAAACAGGAAGTGTTCCATCTGTCCTTCCTCCCTTTCTTCTTTCCTTCCATATGTCTTTCCTACCTTTCTTCCCTGCTTCCTTTTGCCTCTCTTTCCTTCCTTCCCTTCTTATTTCCTTCCTTCCTTCTTTCCCTCCATCTTTTTAATGATCCGGCCCGCATGACATCAAATTGGTCTGTATGTGGCCCTTGAATGAAAATGAGTTTGACACCTCTGGTTTAAATCATTGAAAACATTTAAAACTGCTGCTGATGTTTTGGAGCGAGGGATCGATGCTGCAGTTCATTCCCCTCTCTCTCTCTGTTTACTGTCGACATCTCTGCCAAGTCGCTATCTAAATAAAGCCCCAAAAACAAAACAAAAAAACTGCTGCTAATGTTTTAATGACCGAGACTGTAAGATGCAAAATCACTAAAAGCTTAAAAAGTCATGTTTAATTTTGTTTAGAGCTGCAACATTTGGTCAATAAATATAAAAATCTCTCGTTTCAGCTTCTTTTCTCCTACACACTTGTAATTAGGGTTAGAGGGTAATTAGGGTTAGGGGTATTCATTTGGTTGCAATCTGCAGCGTCACCACTAGATGTCACTAAATCCTTTGACGTTGGTCCTTTAACCCTCCTGTTGTCCTCGAGTCAAGGAAGGAAAGGAGGAAGGAAGGAAGGAAAGGAAGAGAGGGAGGGAGGAAGGAAAGAATGGAAGGAAGGAGGGAAGGAAGGAAAGAAGGACAGAGGAAAGAAGGAAGGGAGGAAGGTAGGGGGGATGAAAGAAAGGGAGGGAGGAAGGGAGGAAAGGAAAGGAAAGGAAAGAAGGAAGGAAGGAAGGAAAGGAAGGAAGGATGGAAAGGAAGGAAGGAAAGGAAGAAGTAAGGGAGGAAAGGAAAGAAGGAAGGGAAGAAGGTAGGGGGGAGGAAAAAAGGGAGGAAGGAAAGGAAAAGAGGGAGGGAGGACGGAAAGAATGGAGGAAGGAAGAAGGAAGGAAAGGAGAAAGGAAGGAAAGGAAGAGAGGATGGAAAGGAAGGAAGGAAAGAAGGAAGGAAGGATGGAGAACAGAAGGAAGGAAGGGAGGAAGGTAGGGGGAGGAAAGAAAGGGAGGAAGGAAGGAGGAAGGAAAGGAGGGAGGAAGGAAGGAAGGAAAGAAGGAAGGAACAGTCAAAACAGACAGGGTCTATTTAAATATTGACTTCTTCTTAAATGCGAAGATTTGAATCAAGCTGAATAGACACTTAAAGACACTCGGGCTCCACTCGGGTATATCTCAACAAATGATTACTAATGAAACACTACATAGTTGAAGTCCTACAGGTGAGTCTTTTCATGCTCGATACTGCAGTTCAACCTGACACCAGATAGCACAGCGTGTACTGTAGCTGCTGTTGCAACAGATTCCCAGTTTCATTTTCTCCCACGGCTCAGCGAGGGCGGTCGTATTATCAGTAAACAAAACTACCGCTCCCCCCCGTCTAACCATAAACACTCCTGCCTGCTTCACACTCACTCTTCAGTAGAGCAGAGGGCAGGTAGAGTGCAGGTAGAGTTTATTTTTGCTAGCTTTAACTCGTTCTCTCTTTTCATTTTCCTCACAGCTGGATGTTCTTGTTAGCGTGATGAGATGTCCCAAATGATGGACAGATCTACAGAAACCCCCGATGAGGACAGAGTGTCCATCAGCAGCAATGAGAGTACGCCGGCGAACATGAAGAAGTTGGGAGTGATGCAGTCGTTTAGGAACAGCGTGCGACGCGCGGTGAAGAGCCCGCTTTCACCTGGAGCCAAGGGGTCAAAGGTCACGGCTGAAGCAAAGTCAGCTGGCAATCAACAAACTCCTTCATCACCCAGTGAGTACGAACATGAACTCTGCTTTAACCCTCCTGTTGTCCTTGAGTCAAGGAAGGAAGGATGGGAGGGAGGGAGGATGGACAGGAGGGAGGGAGGAAGGAAGGAAGGATGGGAGAGAGGAAGGATGGAAAGGAGGGAGGGAAGAAGGATGGGAGAGAGGAAGGACGGAAAGGAGGGAAGAAGGAAGGAAGGATGGAAGGGAGGAAGAAGGAAGGAAAGGAGGGAGGAAGGAAGAGTGGGAGGGAGGGAGGAAGGAAAGGATGATAGGGAGGAAAGGAGGGAGGAAGGAAGAGTGGGAGGGAGGGAGGAAGGAAGGAAGGAAGGTAGGAGGGAGGGACAAAAGAAAGACAGAGGAAGGAAGGAAGGAAAGAAAGGAAGGAAGGGCAGAAGGAAGAAGGAAGGAAGGTAGGGGGGAAGGAAAGGAAGAGAGGAGAGGGAGGAAGGAAAGGAAAGAAAAGAAGGAAGGGAGGAAGGAAAGGAAGGAAGGATGGAAGAAAGAAGGAAGGAAGGTAGGAGGGAAGGAAAGGAAGAGAGGAGAGGAGGGAGGAAGGACAGACGGAAGGAAGGGAGGGAGGAAAGAGACAGGAAGGAAAGAAAGAGAGGAGAGAGGGAGGAAGGACAGACGGAAGGAAGGAAGGAAAGGAGGAAAGAAAGAAGGAACAGTCAATTTGACCAAGGAGGACGAGACAAAGGTTAATGTGAACTCCGAAGATCAGAACTAGAGGAAGCACAAGTTGAGATTCGGCTCATTTATCATTAAACCAGGAGGGATTTCATTTCTAGCATCAGTGGAGATTTAAACCTGTTGTCCATCTGGCACATTTCCAGTTGCAACCATAGACTGTATAGAAGAAATGGACGTAACATCCGTGACGTCACCCATTGGTTTGTGGACTGCTGCTCGGAAGACAATAGTTTCGAATCTAGGCAGCGCCATCTTGAAAATTTCAGGTGCATTCTGGGAAAAAATGAACACGGATTCTAGTTATATGGGTATGAGGCGGAGTCATGAACGGACGTATGGGTGGGACCAACGGCGGAGCGGGGAGGCTGCGATTGGTTGCGAGGGCTGGATCTCGAGGACATTGGTCAATCAACCTGTCAATCAGGACGTAGCCACGCCCTAATGCATACCCTGCTTTATCGTCAAATATAAAATCAGGGAGGCCAAAATTTCACAAATGAACATCATACTGCATTGAAGAAGGCTTTAAACTAGCGATTGAGACCATAAACACATTTTGAAAACGTTTACTGAGGTTAGAAATCAAGTGAGAAGTTGGTGAATTCTCCATTGACTTGTATAGAGACGGTCGCCCCCTGGTGGCCTTTTGATAGAATGCAGTTCTAAGTTACTTCCGCATTGGCTTCTTTTCAGAGGACAGGAACTCCCCGCCTGGTTGCAACCTGCTCTTCTATTTCTGCTTTAGTTATAATTAAGTGCCTCCATTTCCCAGAATCCCCTCTGAACGCCCACCAGAGAGCGAGTGAACTTGTTCCACTCAGCTGTGGTGGGCGGTGCTGTAACGTGGAGGTTGAAGGAGCAACAGAGTGGGACTGAAAACAACAGAGCGAGTCTCCCGTGGATGTTTATCTGTGTGATTGTTTGAAGGCAGCTGAAAACAGAAACTCTTGTTCTTGAATAATCTAGAACAGGGGTGTCAAACATGCGGCCCGCGGACCAGATACGGCCCACAAAGGGTTGCAATCAGGCCCACTTGCCATCCAGTGCTCTTTTCCTTCCTTCCATCTGTCCTTCCTTCCTTTCTTCCTTCTGTCCTTCCTTCCTTTCTTCCTTCTGTCCTTCCTACCTTTCTTCCTTCTGTCCTTCCTTCCTTTCTTCTTTCCTTCCTTTCTTCCTTCTGCCCTTCCTTCCTTTCTTCCTTCTGCCCTTCCTTCCTTCTGCCCTTCCTTCCATCTGCCCTTCCTTCCTTTCTTCCTTCTGTCTTTCCTTCCTTCCTTTCTTCCTTCTGTCCTTCCTTCCTTTCTTCCATCAGCCCTTCCTTCCATCTGCCCTTCCTTCCTTTCTTCCTTCTGTCCTTCCTTCCATCTGCCCTTCCTTCCTTTCTTCCATCTGCCCTTCCTTCCTTTCTTCCTTCTGTCCTTCCTTCTTTCCTTCCTTCCGTCTGTCTGTCCATCCTTCACTACCATCCTCTCTCTTTCCTACCTTTCTTCCCTCCTTCCTTTCGTCTGTCGTTCCTTCCTTCCCTTCTTATTTCCTTCCTTCCTTCCCTCCATCTTTTTAATGATCCGGCCCACATGAGATCAAATTGGTCTGTATTTGGCCCTTGAATGAAAATGAGTTTGACACCCCTGATCTAGAAACCTAAAAAAAAAAGTTCTTACTGTAAATAAATCTCAGTAATAAGTAATCTGATTAGACACTGGACGACATTTTTTTGATATTTGGTGCTACAGATACATTTCAATTGGCAAGTTTTAAACCTTGATACATATCCATATTTTTATATAACTGACTAAAACCTGATTTTTACCTTTACGTTTTAGACTTATTTTAAACTTCAGCCACTTCTTGGGTAACAAAAATACTGTGAATGCAACTGAGAAAGACTGGAGACTGATTATAATCTGATCATGGAGATGTTAAAAGTTATTCCTCCTACATGACTCCCAAAACTGTCTTTCTCTACAGTATGTGGAAATCATACCTGTTGCTGTTGTAATGTTGCCAAATTGCTCTTCTGTCAGTGGTCTGGACTATTTGGGCTTTACACATTTTAAAATGAAGCTATGGCCACTTTAAAGGGAAGCTTCTCTTCTCTCAGATTGTTTAATTTAAGTTATTTTTAGAGGATAGTTTTCATTTTGTGCTGCAGTTGTTTTTTTCTTTCCTTTTCTTTATGATGATCTTGCAACCCTCAGGTTTATCTTTTCGCTCCTCAAGGCCTCCTAACACTGTGTGATTCTGAGAAAAGTCGACAATGATGAGAGAAACACAGTAAAATCCTAAAATGGTGTTTCTAAATCACACTGTGAAAAACATCCAGCGATGACAGATTTGGAGTTTTGGCCGTCATCAAAGACAGCTTGAGGAAAAATTCTGCCAGAAATTTAGCATCAAATTATCACAATGTGACTGCTGCTGTAAGACCCACACAAACCAACCAACCAGGATATGACATGAAAAACAAAAGGATACACAGTTATTAATACAGAATACACTGGAAAGTTTGTGAGACAATAAATCCTTCTTTGCGTTGCTGCAGATACAGTAGATGATGTGAGCTGATAACGTGTCTCGAAAAAAACACAGATCATCTGACACAGTGTGATATGCAAAAAAACCTGTTTTAACCCTTTGTAGGTCACACCAAGAAAGTGCTATTTAAAAAAAATCATTGTTTTGCTTTTCTCTTTGAGGCCATGACAATATAAAACATGGATTTATTTTTCTCATTGACCCTGAATTTTATGTTTTACAGATCTCATTCAGACCTCATTTGTTCAAAACTTTTTAAAAAATCATGTTGAGACTCATTCTGTTTGTGTACAAGATGAGAAAAATGAAACTCAACTTCAAAAATATCTCCAGCAGGATCTCTTATGTCAGCAGTGATTTGTGTTATTCTTCATTTATACACTAGCACAACCTGTATCTATAGCAACCATAGAACAACCTGTATCTATGGCAACGATAGAACAACCTATATCTATAGCAACAATGGAACAACCTGTATCTATAGCAACCATGGAACAACCTGTATCTATGGCAACGATAGAACAACCTGTATCTATAGCAACCATGGAACAACCTGTATCTATGGCAACGATAGAACAACCCATATCTATAGCAACCATGGAACAACCTGTATCTATAGCAACCATAACACAATCTGTATCTAAAGCAACCATAGAACAACCTGTATCTATGGCAACGATAGAACAACCTATATCTATAACAACCATGGAACAACCTGTATCTATAGCAACCATAGAACAACCTGTATCTATAGCAACCATAGAACAACCTGTACCTAAAGCAACCATAGAACAACCTGTATCTATAGCAACCATAGAACAGCCTGTATCTAAAGCAACCATAGAACAACCTGTATCTATGGCAACGATAGAACAACCTATATCTATAACCATGGAACAACCTGTATCTATAGCAACCATAGAACAACCTGTATCTATAGCAACCATAGAACAACCTGTATCTAAAGCAACCATAGAACAACCTGTATCTATAGCAACCATAGAACAGCCTGTATCTATAGCAACCATAACACAATCTCATACCTCATACAAGAGGTAATGATTGCCCTGAAAGTTAAATGGGTTCAATAGATTTAGGTTTTGAACCGATATCATGACACAAAGTGACCTCTAGCAGACCTACAATGAGGTGCCTTTCTAACAAGGGCAACCTGGGCAAGTGCTCAGGGGCCTTTGAGCAGAAAAGGGCCCTCCACGATGGGTCAAGCTCCACAGAAATATGACACAATGCTTAACCCACTCTTTTGATATTGATAGTTATTGTTGCTGTAAAAAAGAAGCAAACACTGTATGAAGTACAGGAGTTGCAGGAAAATAAGAGTAATGATTAACTGTTTTATTTGTTGATGTGATAGCTGTGTGGGTAAAAATGATCAACTAGTGAAATGAGCATGAGTTCCAGTGCCTTGCTTTAATAGCTGATAACAAAGTTCAGGAGTGCAAAGAGTAATTTCATCATCTAAATGTCAGCTGATTGCTCCAAAACACAGGCGAGATTCATTTTATACTAAAGCAGATGTTTTTCAGACTTTAATCTTGCAGCAAACAAACATTGAGCATGTTAGAGATTATCTGGATTGTCAATAGCTGTCTGAGAGAAGAAGCAAAATGCACCAAATTCAAATATTGCAAGATTTTAGACTATGAAGTGTGTCAGCTTTCTTTTGACAGACTCAGCATTTATTAACATTTTAAAATGTCTGTAGCACTCAGGCCCAGAGATTCCTTTAAATCATTTTCTTTCTCAGGACAGGAGTTAAACTGTTGCTGACTTTCAGTTATAGATTCAACTTGGAGCCGAGCCAAACTAACCTGTCTGTTTTCATCAAGACTTAATCTCTGCATTCCTCTGTTACTTTAGTATCAGCTGACTTTAAGGACAATGAACTAGCAAGTCATGCAAACCAGATCGATTCCAATGAATAAGCTTTTTTGATTTCCCCATTTGGACAAATAGAGATATGATTGTGAAATAAGGAACTATGAAGCAAGTTTACTGTGAAACTTTCTTAAGTTATCAGACGTCTGACAGTTTCTCTTTTTGCCTCTCTGTCTGGCAGGTCTGAGTGCCGGCACCCCAACAGCCTCTCCTCTGAAAAACATGGGACATGACGACACTCCAGCGCGAAAGTCAAGCAGTTTGCCACGTTCAATGACAGGTATAAAAATCATTTGAAAAACAACTAATAACAGTTTCAGTTTCATTTAAAGCTGCACATTGACTTTTGTTTTGGGCTTATGGCTGCTAATGTTAATATTTTTTATATTTAAACCCACATAACTTGATTTTTGAACACCTCATTCACACCTGAATAGTCTTCCTGACAGGTGCATTGATGGAGTAAACACATACTAAAAAGGAAAAAGAGAAAACCCACACACTGTCTTCACTTGCTCAATAAAGATCAATACAACATTTCACTTTTCATACAGACACTTGACTGCTGACACGCTTGAAAAATTGTGAACTTGTCTTTTAAGATCCCATGAAACTGCAGAACACAACATACTTTAACATAAACTGTGTGCTTTCTCTCCTCAGATCCCAATATGTTAAAGTTCTTTAGGGGAGATAAAAATTATTCAAGTCTCCCCTTCTTCCCCAAGAAGAAAAAGGAGAAAAGTAAAAACAGCCATCAGGAGGAGCTTGCTGCTGTCGCTGAAGGGTTACTGGAGGAGAACGAAAAGGAGGAGGAGAAAGAGGAGGAAGAGGAAGAGGAGGCGGGGGAGGAGATTGAAGAGACGTACGCGCTGCCCGAGTTACCTCACACACCTTTGTCAGGTACTGAATCTCCCAACTGCGCTTTGCTCAGAGGCGCTTTGGAGGTAGTTGCTGAAAATGGGCCCATAGAGCTCAGTAGAGTCCATCTCCAGCTAACTTCTGGTTGAGTTCCTTCTCACTTAAATGGGAATAAAATAAATAATTCATATGGCTCGTTTTGACCCGTTTTCAAAGATGCTCCTATTCTCAGTGATTGGGTTCAGGAAAAACGCTTTTTAGGGGTTAGTGTGCATCATGTGACAGATCAGGAAGTTGTAATGACACAGTTTGGCCACTATGTCAAATTGATTGAGATTCCTGCTTATGAATAGCAGATCATTATTATTAATTATTTGGTGCTTTTGTTTTTGTTGTTTATCCACTTTTTCTTTTCTTTTTCTTTTTTAATTGATTTATTTATTTACTTATTTTTTATTATTATTATTATTATTTTTATTTATTTTATTTTATTTATTTACTTATTTTTTTTTTATTATTATTATTATTATTATTATTATTATTATTTATTTTATTATATTTATTTATTTATTTATTTATGTTTCTTCTAATTTATTCTTGGTTATTGGTACGGGTTTTTTTTTTCTTTTTTTCCTTTGGTGTTTAGATGTTTCTGAAGAGAAAGTTTATACCTTGTTTCCGTGTATTAATCTTAAAATAAATAAAAAAAAGAAGTAAAAAAAAATTATTTGATGCTTCATCTTACAGAAGCATCTAGAAATCAAACAATTAGGTTTTCCTGGTTTCACTGTATGAACAATCCTGGACTGTCCTTTAGAAATGCTTGTGTTGTGGTTGTAAGGTCATTTTTAGGTTAAATGTAATTAGATTTTTAATTGCATTGATTATGCAAAAAGAAAGTTGTGTGTCATGTGTTAAGACATTCATGGCTGCAGGCTAACAGCAACCTTTCCTGATAATGTTCCTCTCTGTCTGTACATTCAACTCTGTTCTTTATCCGTCTGTGTTGTGGCAACAGGAACAGGCGGCGATAGTGATCTTTCTCCTGCTGTATATACACAGTGGTTCACTTTGTCTCTGAGGCTCTATGAACTTTTATAAATCCTGCCTCAAGGAGAGAACAGTAGCTTATGTGTTAAACGATCGGGTGGTTACTTCCAGTTTTAATCATTTGAGTTTCCCTGCTGCTCTTTATCTAGTTTTCTAGATTTTAAGAGTAAATCTACATTGTTTTATAAAACAAATTAACATTTAAAGTAGTTTGTGAATAACAGCCCTGCCTTTACCCTTTGTATGTCTTCCCTTAGCAAAAAGTACTTTATTCAAGTGTACTACAAGTATATTCATTTTATACTAAAACTGAGGCAGTATACTTGAAGTTTACTTTTTATATAGTATATTTTATATACTCAAGAATAGTATAGTGAAGTATACTTGGCTTAGACTGAGACTAAGTACATTAATACTAAGACTTTAATACTAAAGCTTATACTTGTACTTTAGTATATTTTTGACTTCTTTCTGCCACAAAGTGCTAATAAATCTTGATCCAAGTACAGAATAAGGTCAAGTCATTGACTCGTGCTTACATTTAATTTATCAGAATAAAAATGTTTTTAGCTTTGAGGTATTACTCCTGTTATAAACTTCTATGTTCAACATCATGTAGTATAGAACTAGTACAATGGCACTACTGTATATAGAAGAGTGTACTTGTGGTCAGGGGCGCATTAACATCACTGGAGGCCCCTGGGCTACAAAACTTTATGAACCCCTCCCCCCCGTGTCGCACCATCCCCATCACTTTTACCAACAGATGTCACTGTAGTGCAGCGTCATGTGCGTTACGGTCGAGTGTTCATTAGCCTACATAATCTCAATTTTTAGAGCCCCCCCCCCCATGGTGGAGACCCTGGGGCTGTAGCCTAGGTTAGCCCGTTCATTAATGCACCCCTGCTTGTGGTATACTTTAAGTATACTTTATTAAACTGAAATGTGGACTAGAAGTATAAACCTAGTACACTAGTAGTATATAGATGAGTGTACTTTTATAAACTTAAAAATGTTCCAATTTAGTCTGAAGAGGTATTAAATTAGTAAACTTTCTAGTACACTACAAGTACATGGTCTGTAGTATACTTGCTATACTTATACTTAAACTCATTCATAGTGTTCTTAATGAAATGAACTTCAAGTATGCTTCAAGGGTTTAATGCACCATTTGTAGAGATTCACCATGTTCTCTGTTTATCCCCAAGTGATGCAGATCAACAAGCTGATAGAGAATGAAGTGCTGGAGGAGGCTCACCTGAACCTGCTCGCCCTGCGGCAGGAGTTCCAGCAGGAGCAGGAGCGGTGTGGCGAGGACTCCATGGAGCTGGCCAAAAAGGAAAAGGACCTCAGCCTCCTCTACGGGGAAATGAGGAACAAGTTAAATAGCTTGGTGCGTGACTCCAACTCCCTTCCCAATAGAAACAAGGAGCTTCTGGTTTACGTGGCTCGCATCATCCAGGAGGAGGAGAAGAGGGCCAAGGATCCTGGAGGGCTACCTGGCAGCTGGATGGAGGCCTGGAGGGAGGCGGTGCTTGAGGGGGTGCAGGCTAAATTAAAGAGCGTTCACCTGGAGCAGAAGGAGAAGAACACCTCCTGGCTGGCTGTTCACCTGGGTCTGCTGGGGAAGGCCATCGTGGAGGATCTGGAGAACGTGAGGAGGCACCTGCGATGGTCGTACCCGCCCAGCTTCAGGGTCTTCAGCGCCTACGTGGACAGTTATCACGAAGCCGTTGGGCAGCACCTGAAGAAAGTGGAGCAGCAGGTGATGGAGCTGAAGGATCAGTACGCTCTGCTGGACTGGATCATCAACCGCTACAAGAGGTAAGTGTAGTTTAGTTTGACACACACACACACACACACACACACACACACACACACACACACACACACACACTCCTGCAGCCAGAAATACTCACTCAAGCATCAAATGTGGATTCATCCGCCACTGAAAATAGCCCCCCCCCCCCCCCCCCCCCCCCCCCAAAAAAGCACTATTTCTTCCTGTTTGAATACCATAGGCAAAAAACTACAGTGCCCAGCTGTTTTTGGGAAATTATAGAGCCTCTGTAGAAAAAAATGAAAGTATATAAATAATGTAAAGATACTTATAGCTTAGCCAGTAGCTCAAGGCCACAGACAGGGTCAGAAAGTATTTAGTCAGACTGAGACATTATTCATGTTTTTCGTGGGTTTTGCTGACAATAATAACAATAAAGGGAGGGAAGGGAGGGATAAAAGGAAGGAAAGGAGGAAGGAAAGGAGGAAGGAAAGGAGGAAGGAAGAAGGAAGGAAAGGAGGTAGGAAGGATGGAAGGGAGGCAGAAGGAAGGGAGGATAAATGAAGGAAAGGAGGAAGAAAGAAGGAAAGAAGGAAGGAAGGGTGGAAGGGAGGAAGAAGGAAGGAAAGGAGGAAGAAGAAAGGAAGGGAGGATAAATGCAGGTAAGGAGGAAGAAGGAAGGAAAGGATGAAGGAAGGATGGAAGGAAGGCAGACGGAAGGGAGGATAAATGAAGGAAAGGAGGAAGAAGGAAGGAAAGAAGGAAGGAAGGATGGAAGGGAGGAAGAAGGAAGGAAAGGAGGAAGGAAGGAAGGAAGGACAGAAGGGAGGAAGAAGGAAGGAAAAGAGTGAGGAAGGAAGGAAGGGAGTCAAAACAGACAGGGTCAATTTGACCCGGGAGGACGATACGAAGGTTTATTCTATAATTAACTTGTTAGAGCAAATTAGCCTTGCAAAATTCAAACTACGTGATTAACCACATTCATTTTGCTTGGACACAAGCTTCTGA
>JAJDFG010001162.1:0-2500 GCA_021039105.1 Scomber colias
ACACACACACACTCACACACACACACACACACACACACACACACACACAGACACACACACACACACACACACACACACACACACACACACTGACAGTAATTGAATGAGTCCATAAACACAAACAGATTCTGGGAGAATTGGGAGAAATGTAAACTAAACTAAACCTGATGACCCAGTGAAACATGGAGACGTTTGGATGAGTCGCATCTCAAGAAAAAAAAACTCTTCTAAAACTTTATTATTTAATCCTGATTCAGGACAAACAGACAGGACAGCTCGATGGCTTCCTAAACTAGATGTTTAACATTCAGATTGGCTTTACTCATCCCTTTATATACTTTATGTACTGTTACAGTCACATTGGACATTTAACAGCTTGTAAAAAACCCCAAATGCTTTTATTTTGAAATTTGATGACTTTTCCTAAAGTGGCCCAATATGCACAAAAATGAAAATATTTTAACATTCCTGTCGTCCTCCCCGGGTCAAATTGACCCCGTCTGTTTTGACTGTTCCTTCTTTCCTTCCTTCCTTCCTTCCTTCCTTCCTTCCTTCCTTCCTTCCTTCCTTCCTTCCCTCTCTTCCTTCTTTCCTTCCTTCCTTGCTTCTTTCTTCTATCCTTCCTTCCTTCCCTCCCTTCCTTTTTTCCTTCCTTCCTTCTTCCTTTCCTTTCCTCCCTTCCTTCCTCCTTTCCTTCCTTCTTCCTTCCTCCATCCCTCCTTTCCTTCCTTCCTTCCTCCTTCCCTCCCTTCCTTCCTCCTTTCCTTCTTTCTTCCTCCTTTCCTTCCTCCTTCCCTCCCTTCCTTCCTCCATCCCTCCTTTCCTTCCTTCCTTCCTTCCTTCTTCCTTTCCTCCTTTCCTTCCTCCTTTCCTTCCTCCTTTCCTTCCTCCTTTCCTTCCTTCTTCCTTCCTCCATCCCTCCTTTCCTTCCTTCCTCCTTCTTCCATCCCTTCCTTCCTCCTTTCCTTCTTTCTTCCTCCTTTCCTTCCTTCTTCCTCCCTTCCTCCTTTCCTTCCTTCCTTCTTCCTTTCCTCCTTTCCTTCCTCCCTTCTTTCCTTCCTCCATCCCTCCTTTCCTTTCTTCCTTCTTTTCTTAACTCGGACACAAACATGTTCTACTTTAGTATAGATGCTCCAAATGTTTGTCCATTGAAGCCGTTCTGGGTCAGATTATCTCCGTATCTATGTCCATGTGTTTTAGTGAAATGAATAGTTCATAGTTTTAATAAGATTTGGGGTCAAATTTAACTCATTTTTACGTTTGACAGCTGTAAAATCACCCAAATGTTCTTTTACTCTGGGATTTGATGACTTAAAGTGATCTAAAGTGGCTCAAAATGCACAAAAATGAAAATATTTTAACCCTAACATAATGTCCAGGGTCTAATTTAACCCGTTTTTTTCTTTTTAGAGCTGTAAAAACATCCTAAATGTCTTTTATTCTGAAATTCTTAATGTAGGTTACAACTCACACATCTGGAATTACGATCTCATTACGCTTACGATTTTTTAAAAAGTGAATTACAGAAGTGTTTGTAGCATTATACATTTATAAAACACAATAATCAATACTCATTCACACCAAATCATTGCACATCAGATCACATTTTTACCCTAAAACCTTTCAAGACAAAATAAAAACAACACTTTCTGCACGTTTCATTGATTTTTAGCATTTGATTCAATTTTGGCACATTGCTTTATTTTACAAACTACTTCAAAGTGTTGTCAAAAAGGTAAAACATATGACTTAATAAGATCCATGTAGAGAAAACAACATGTGCAGAACATTTATTACTCAGTCCCTTTATCTGAACAGGTAGTCTCATTGAGATATGGATCTGTTTTTCCAGAGAGACCCGTGTGTTGGGAAAAAAAGACACGTTAATAATTCACAGACAGACATTTACACGTTAATTGCCAACATGTAACTACAACCTTTTAAAAAGTTTGAATGATATAAGAGAACCCAGTTTTAGAAAATCATGTTCAGATCATGTTAACATATCCTCAGACTTTATACTATAGGTGTTGTACTTAACTTGAATGTAATGAATTAACAAAGATGACTTAAAGATAACAGTGCCGCTCCCTTCTGTATGTTGAGTAAGACATGAGTCACCTGTTATAAAGAAGAAGTCATACAGAGAGGAGGGAGAGGCTTTCATGTTTAGAGTATCAGCATGATCATACATTGCATTATTGTTTATGTGACTAGCAAAGGAGAAAATCCTACCATGGAGAGTCCCAAGTGTTTAAAGTCCGTGTAAAGTAAGAAATAAATATGTGTTCTGAGTTTGACATACCACAGAAAAGTGTGTTGTTAACCACCCTGCCAAATTTGAATGATTCAAAAAACATCGCCAAATACATGAAATTAGGCTTCAAAGTTGTGTAAAAATCAGCCTCTTTCTCTGCTCCCAAACGCTGAAGCCCCGCCCCCTACCAAGTGTCACCTGTCAATCAAAGTCACCACCTCTACCAGAAACATGGACGCTACT
>JAJDFG010001162.1:7500-45345 GCA_021039105.1 Scomber colias
GAAATCCAGGCTACAACTACACGGGACTGCACCTCCACCTCTATCTGACTTCAGACTCTGCTGCAGATTGTTGGATTGTACTGAGAGTTTTTATTTTTGCCTTTTTTTTTCTTCTTCATGTTGGAAAAGCTTCTTTCTCCTGTTCTCTGTGGTATGTGGATCTGGGAGCGACCATGTTATTAGGTGGGTAGGGGGGGGGGAGTGTATTTGGGACTGTGTGTGTGTGTGTGTGTGTGTGTGTGTTGGAGGGGGGGGGGATTGGGGATTTGATTAGCTTTTACTAGCACACTCTTTTATTTTATATTTAGTGTTTGTGAAACCTTAGACTCTCATGACTGCACTGTCCTCTGGGTTGAAGGAGAGGAAGAGGAAGAGTGATTTATTTTATTTTAACCCCGCTTGCTTCTCCCCCCCTCCCCTCCCCAAAGCTCCAAGTGTTTTAGCCCCCATGGGTGAGGTGCTGGCTAACGCTAGCTGGGTTATGCTAAGCTAACATGCTAATGGAAGCTATTCGGGGGATTGTGGAAAGGTGCTCTCGCTCTCTTTTTTTCTTCCTTTCCTCCTCTTTTTCTTAGAGTATCAGGGCCAAACTAAGGCCGAGCCAAGCTTCATCTTCTTCTCCTTCTTCTTCCCCTTCTCTCTCTTTTTCCCTAAAAGCGAGGAATCAATAAGGAGCCAATGTTAGCCTCGGTGCTTTGACGCATTAACGTCTGTTAGCTTCACTAAACTAACTCATTAATTAACAGTTAACGTTTAAATCTCCGTTAACGTTCATTTTTTAACATTTTATCCGCACCCCCCTTTTTCTACTCACTTCCTTGCAAAATAATGAGAAAGAGCTTAAATGACAAATCTTATAAAAATATGCTTAAAACATTTCACTATGTAAAGTATTATCTTGAAATAGTGAAATAAAACGATTTATGTTGAGCTTTGAACGGTTTCAACGGCTCATTTTTAAATGTTAACGGCTCATTTTTAAATTTTAACGGCTCATAAGTTGGTTTAGAAGTTGCTAGTTTTAAACGTTAAAGACATATATTGAAATATACAAAAAAGACAGTAATGTGCTTAGTATGTTTTTTACTCCACTAAAAAAAGGATAATTACCCTGTTAAAATCTGTATAATGGCAGCTTTCCTCCTTATGTAGGTGTAGTTGTTAAATTTATATTAAAATATACAAAAAATAGACTAATTTTGATCAATAATGTGCCTGATATATTATTTTTACTCTCCTCAAAAAAGGATAATTACCATGTTACATTCTTTATAATGACATGTATTCCTCCTTATCTAGGTGTAGTTGTTAGATATATATGAAAACATACAAAAATAGACTCATCTTGTGCCTAATATGTTTTTTAAAAAAAGGATAATCATGTTAAAATCATCTTTCCTCCTTATGTAGGTGTAGGTGTTATCTTTTTTAATATTAATTAAAGTGTCCTGTCATCTCATGGCTCATAAGTTGGTTTTGAAGTTGCTTGTTTAAATCATTAAAGATCCCCTCCCCCTTAGATATACATTAAAATGTACAAAAAAGACACAGCTTAGGTCAATAATGTGCTTAATATGTTGTTTACCCCCCCTCAAAAAAAGGATAATCATGTTAAAATCCATGTAATGATATATTTCTTCCTTTATGTAGGTGTAGTTGTTATTCTTTTAACATTTAAGTATCCTGTCCTCCCTCATGGGACTTTAAAACACCTTTTTACCAAGCATTCATATTCACAGTACAGCTTCAGTTGTGTATCTAAACTGTTATGTATGAATAAATATGAACATGCAAATATATTTCATCTCCAAAAGTTTTAACTGCTGGACACAAGATGTCTCCTCCTTCACAGTAAAGTCCATTCTGTGAAAAGGCAAAAGTTTCCACATAGCAGTTGTGTAAGTTTAAAATTGGACAGGATTAGACCTCGAAACAGGCTGTGATGTCACAAATGCATCATAGATATGCACACACACCTTTTTTTTAAAAACATAATGCAGTGAGCTCAGAGAGAAACTTTCCACTTTGCAGTAAATTAATGTGTAAAAACAGCCTTTTTTTCTTTTGCATAGTGTCCAACTCTGCACATCAGTGAAGCTTTAAACATCCAGCTTGTAGGAGAAAGAAGCTAAATGTTGTAAAGGAGATGGGATGGGATGGGATGGGAGGATGGGGTGGATGCTATCGGCCAGGTTATTGAATTTGACACCTTGAAAGTGTCGGCCGTGATAAGAAGCTGTAACCACACTTGTCATCAGCTGATTATTAACTTTTCATCCTGTGTCTGTAGCAGCGTTGAGGTCAGCGTGAGGGTTTCGTCCTGCTGCAGCTCTGCGGGCCATTTGCATCGACTGCTGCAGCTTCTTTTGCCCTTTTACCCCCCCCTTTCTGAAACTGTCTTTTATTAAAGGGATAGTCCGGCTTTTATCTAAACGAGCAGTCACCTTGATGTTTTCCCCTCAGTGTTTCTCCTCCTGTAAAATGTGGTTAGTGCTTTATTTTAGAGGTCGTTTTTAATATATTCATTTCCTTGAAATGTGCTGCTGAGTAATTTGCAGGTAACACTAACACTTCATTGTAGGACATTAGACAGAAAGGGTGGTGCAGTTTGGTAACAATAAATGGGGGAAAAAGTTGGTTTCATTGGTAAATCTATACTCAATTGATATAGGTTCAATTTCTTAATAAATTAGACTCTTAAAAAACAGTGAGTCATTTAAATGTTTTTACTAATCTGAAGCTGCTGTGTTCATTTCTTTGAAAGGATTATATAAATTGGTAGTATAAAGGGAATGTGCTCTTTATATAGAGATTTTAAAGGAACAACCTAATGAACTATAATACAATTTGACACACAAACTAAGTATTTTCTGTGGGTCTGTTTTTTCATATTAACCACCATGAATCCAGTTCTAATGATTAGGTACTTAACAGCTAAAACAATTTAACGCTTTTTATTGACAATGTTTATCAAATTGCACCATCCTCGCTGTAAAATGTCCCTATAAATGAACTGTTACACACCTGCAAAGTAAACAACAAATAACCTAATGTACTATAAAGTAGTTATAACTAGTAGCTACTTAACAACCAAACCAATTTAACCCTTTTAAAATGTTTTTCTTACATTTCTTTAAACCAAATTGCACCACCCTGTCCTATCAACGAACTGTTAACCACCTGCAAAGTAAATGACGAGGAAGTGGCACCTGTAAGATGAGGCGTTACCATACCAAATATGGTACGCTACTGAAGTTATAAAACTTGTCGAAGTCATAATTTTTATTATTGTCTGGAAACATACCAGTTACGGGAGGTTGTTTTTATTGTTTCTGCCTATTGTGTGATGTTATCTCGTTTTTAGTGTCTATAAAACTACCAGAGCTCGTTGGATGATACATTATTCATCATCGTTTCTCGTAAATGGGCAAATGAATAATATTAAGTCAAGTATTTCCAATCAGCTGAGTGTTGTCAATGTTCTTAATGGAACAAATATTGGACTACTATTTAAAAGTGTTATTTTATTACATTAATGCGCTCTCTATTGCTTATAGACGTGTTATTATTTCCAATCCAGACATTTAATTTATGGTCCAGCAGAGATGCTCGCTTACTGAATATCAGCATTGATGGATTTGGACAGGCACGTCTGCAGAGCTTTGTGTTTGTGGTGAGACCAGAACCAAACTGCAGATTGGTATTGGCATATGCTAATGTGGTGGGTTATGTTCAATACCATTAACAGTGTCAACAAACGGAATAAGGCTTACCAGCAGTGACTGATGGCCGCGTTGATCGTGTCAGTCGGCCTATAAAACTGCTGTTCTTACATCATCGACACTTACTGAAGGCGCTCGGCTTCAGGCTTGGACCTGACTCACCAGGACGACAGCATTTTTTCTTGTTTTTTTTTGGATCGTTCTTAAAAACATCTGAACGTCTTCGATGGAAACTATTTTCCAAGAAGCAGCAGCCAGATGCATTCTGTTACATAAAGTATTTTTCAGTGGAAGTAATCAATATAATCAAATATTCATTATAATTTAGAAGCATGATGGATAAAAAATATTCCTAGACAGCAGCAGATGAAGAAAATGTATTGATTATAATGAAGCATTAAGCCCAGTTACTACAAAACTATTCATAATACACTCACAATTAGATGAGGTGGACTATTTCTAGAGCAGAATGTTGGAGTTTGTCAACAATTTGAGGCTAACAGGAAGGTTTTCTCGCTTCTGCGTTATTGTTTAGGGATGCAACTAATGATAGTTTACATTATTGATTAATCTGGGGATTATTTGGTCAATTATTGATTAGTTCTAGGTCTATAAATGGAAATGGTGATTGTTCAAGGTGGTGTCCACAACTCACAGATGTTCAGTTTATTGTCATATAAAACCAAAGAAACCAGAAAACATGAAGCTTAAAAAGGAGAATTAGAAAAATCAACCAATCGTTGCAGCTCTACAGCAGCCGTCAAATGTTAATTACTAATTCCTCAAGGGACGAAAATGCTCCACAACACACAGATATTCAGTTTACTGTCATATAAGACTAAAGAAAACAGAAAATATGAAGCTGAAGAAAGAAAATTTGGTTAAAAAATAATAATCAACCAGTCGTTGCAGCTGTACAACAGCCGCCAAATGTTAATTACTGTTTCCTCAAGGGACGAAAACAGTCCATAACCAGGCGGGGAGTTCTGGTCCTCTGAAATGAGGCCAACGCGGAAATAACTTAGAACTGCATTCTATCAAAAGGCCACCAGGGGGCGACCGTCTCTATACAAGTCAATGGAGAATTCACCAACTTCTCACTTGATTTCTAACCTCAGTAAACGTTTTCAAAATGTGTTTATGGTCTCAATCGCTAGTTTAAAGCCTTCTTCAATGCAGTATGATGTTCATTTGGGACATTTTGGCCTCCCTGATTTTATATGTGACGATAAAGCAGGGTATGCATTAGGGCGTGGCTACGTCCTGATTGACAGGTTGATTGACCAATGTCCTCGAGATCCAGCCCTCGTAACCATAGCAACCTCCCCCGCTCTGCCCATGGCTCCGCCCATGGCCCCGCCTCATGCCCATATAAGTAGAATCCGTGTTTTTATTTTTCCCAGCATGCACCTAGCTTCCGAGCAGCAGTCCACAAACCAATGGGAGACGTCACGGATGTTACGTCCATTTCTTTTATACAGTCTATGTCCATAACACACAGATATTCAGTTTACTGTCATATTAGACCAAAGAAACCAAAATGATAACAACAGTCCCCAAATGTTGATTACTGTTTCCAAAAGTGACGCCAACGCTCCACAACACACATATATTCAGTTTACTGTCACTAGAGAGTAAATAATCCAGGAAATATGAAGCTTAAGAAGAAGAATTTGGTTAAGAAATAATAATCGACCAATCGTTGCAGCTCTATAAAAGTTGCCAAATGTTGATTACTGTTTCCAAAAGTGAGGAAAACGCTGCAGATATTCAGTTTACTGTCATAGGAGTGTAAAGAAACCAGGAAATATTCACATTTGTAAAGCAGGAATCAGAACATGTGGGAGTTTCTCTTAATAAAAAATGACTCAAAATGATGAATCAGCTGTAATGGCTGCAGCCTGTGACAGGTAACGATTTAAAGACTTGAACGTGAGCCACAGCACTGACTGGTCCGCTCTATCATGATTTATGCTAAGAGGAGGAAGAAAAAGATGTTTGCTATGTCAGTTTTTCTGCAGATCGCTCAATTTTACTTCTGCTTTTTTTTGTTTTTTTTGGCTCACGCTCGTACATTTTTTTAAATTCATCTCTTGTGGGAGGAGAGTCGTCGTCTGTGCCTCAGATCAGACTTCCTTTCTTTTGGAAAGGAGGAGAAAAACATAATGAGTCAGAGCCGTCTGATTTAAAGTAGACAGGAATGGGACGCTCCTCTTCTCTGCTTTGTGAGATAAAAAAAGTTTATTTGTTACCTTTAGAAAAAAAAAAAAAAAAGAAAGAAAAGAAAAATCCAATAGGGGTTTTAGCTTTTCAAAGGTTCAGCATCCTCCTCTGTGGAGGATGCTGAACAGGGCTTAACAGCATTTAGTCATCTCTAAAACCAGCTTGCCAAGTGATACCTTAATCCTCACCCCCCACCCCCCCCCCCCTGCGCGGTGCTGCCTCCAAGTGAATAGACTAATCATGATGCACGAGGCTATTTTAGCTATTAGTGAAGCACAAACACAGTGTGGGCTGGTTTTGCAGCTCTAACAGGGTTTCTGCTGGGTCTTAAAAAGTCTTAAATTTGATCATCAAGTCTTAAATATGTACGTTCATTTATCACTTCCTCCATCGCCTTGGTGAGATTCACAGTTAGATCTGTGTGTTGTAGTCATTTCTGAAGGATCCAGGTAGTGTTTGGTTAAAACCGAAACCAAACTATCAATTTGAAACCCAGTGTATTATCTGCAAGAAGTCCCTCAAATGATGCTACTGTGATGTCACACACAAGATCACATCTAGGCTTTACACGATCAGGATTTTTGGGGCTGGGGTTTAAAGTAGCTGTATGTAACAAATATATTCCAAGTAATCATAAAATGGCCCTAAATATCACCAGACATTAAGGAATCATGTTCATTTCAAACACTGATATCACTGACAGTAGTAGTCCAGCCAGAATATTCACATTTGAAAAGCTCAGTTGCAGCCCTCAAGTAATGTTTATGTTGTCATTCTGTGTTTTGGCCTGATACGCCACCCCCCACCTAGCTACCAATCACCAAGTCAGTACTGATGCTCCACCCACCACCTAGCTACCAATCACCAAGTCAGTACTGATGCTCCACCCACCACCTAGCTACCAATCACCAAGTCAGTACTGATGCTCCACCCACCACCTAGCTACCAATCACCAAGTCAGTACTGATGCTCCACCCACCACCTAGCTACCAATCACCAAGTCAGTACTGATGCTCCACCCACCACCTAGCTACCAATCGGGAAAAAACGGGAATGTTGGCAGCTCTGATATTACTAATATTCACTCATCATGACAGTAAAATAGTCCATCCTGAGTCAATCTACTGCAGTAGAGTAGTAGTTCCTCTCTCATATACCGTGAAACCGCTTTTATTTTGAAAAATACCGTGATATACATTTTTGGTCATACCGCCCACCACTAGATCTCACAAACTGCATAAAATCCTGAATATTGGCCGATCAGCTGGGCGGGAGAGCCTAATCACATCAGGTATTTTGTTGCTTTGAAAGTAATTCTGAGACTGCAGTTTTCCTTATTGTGTCGTACTTGGTGTAGGTCTTCAATTTAATTCGTAATGATCTTAAAAAATCTTAAATTGAACCTGCAGAAACCCTGACAGGCTGCATCCAGGTGCATTATTATAACACACAGCTAACAGGCTAATGCTTCATACTGGGTGACACACACACACACACACACACACACACACACACACACACACACACACACACACACACACACACTCATACTCATGACTCTGGTGTTGACCCCAGTGTGTGTGATGACAGTCTTCATATTGGCTGATGATAAAAATGTGAACCAGATGTCTTTAAATTGGTGTGAGTGATCTTCTCCACCGCTGCGGTTTGGACGGGGGGGGGGGGGAGAATGAGTCGGTCATGACGGTTGTTCAACAGGAAATTAATAGATTGCTGCTTCTGTAATTGATGGTTTTATGTCATCTGTAGTAAAGTAGTAAAGTTTCCCGTTTTTGCAGTGTCACCAATATGACTATAGTTTAATAATGATGATAATTAAAGCTGCAAGCAGCGATGGCCGGGCCCAATATTTAGGATTATTGGATGTTTGTAAGCATGTGTGATGGACAGCTGTCATTTAAATGTTAATAATTCCTCTAAAAAAGCCTAAAAATATATAAATATCATTATATGAAGCAGTAGGCAAGGCAGCTTTATTTATATAGAGAGCATTACATACACAGGAGCAACTCAGTGTGCTTTACATAGAAACAAAAATAAAACCCAATTATAATAAAAAGAAAAAGACAGTACAATTAAACATTATGAATTGTAAATGACGATATGTTCAGCTTTCGATACAAGACGATGCACGATATTAGATTCCTTCCTTCCTTCCTTTCTTCCTTCCTTCCTTCTTTCCTCCCTCCTTTCCTTCCTTCTTTCCTCCTTTCCTCCCTACCATCCTCCCTCCTTCCTTTCCTTCCTTCTTCCTCCCTCCTTTCCTCCTTTCCTTCCCTTCCTCCCTCCTTTCCTCCCTCCCTCCTTTCCTCCTTTCCTTCCCTTCCTTCCTCCCTCCTTTCCTTCCTTCTTTCCTCCTTTCCTCCCTACCATCCTCCCTCCTTCCTTTCCTTCCTTCTTCCTCCCTCCCTCCCTTCCTTCCTTCCTCCTTCCTTTCCTCCTTTCCTTCCCTTCCTCCCTCCTTTCCTTCCTTCTTCCTCCCTCCTTCCTTCCCTTTCCCTCCTTTCCTTCCTTCTTCTTTCCTTCCTTCCTTCCATTCCTCCCTCCTTTCCCTTCCTTCTTCCTCCCTCCTTTCCTTCCTTCTTCCTCCCTCCTTTCCTTCCTTCTTTCCTCCTTTCCTCCCTACCATCCTCCCTCCCCTCCTTCCTTTCCTTCCTTCTTCCTCCCTCCCCTCCCTTCCTTCCTTCCTCCCTCCTTTCCTCCTTTCCTTCCCTTCCTCCCTCCTTTCCTTCCTTCTTCCTCCCTCTTTCCTTCCCTTTCCCTCCTTTCCTTCCTTCCTTTCCTTCCTACCATCCTCCCTCCTTCCTTTCCTTCCCTTCTTCCTCCCTCCCTCCCTTCCTTCCTTCCTCCCTCCTTTCCTCCTTTCCTTTCCTTCCTTCCCCTTTCCCTCCTTTCCTTCCTTCCTTCCTTCCTTCCTTACTTTAGGTGCAAATGACATAACTAATAAGGATTTTTTATATCTTAATTTTCCACTCCCTGCCTGTTTAAGGGTTAAAAGTCCAAACTATGTCTGATACCATCACACATTTGAATTTGTTGCTGCATGTAAACGTGCTGAGTGTAGAGACCTGAAGTCATCCTAAACCCTTCCTCTGTCCGCTCCTCTCCTCTCCTCATCTCCTACCGCTGACTGTCTGATCTTCTCTAACTAGAACAGGGGTGTCAAACATGCGGCCCGTGGGCCAGAACCGGCCCGCCGAGGGGTCCAGGCCGGCCCACTTTCCTTCCTGTCTTTTTTTTCTCCTTCCTTCCTTCCATCTGTCCTCCCTTCCTTCCTTTTGTCCTTCCTTCCTCCCTCCCTTTCTTTCTTTCTTTTTTCCTTCTTTCCTTCCTTCGTTCCTTGCGCCCTTCCTTCCTTTCTTCCTTCCTTCCTGTCTTCTTTTCCTTCCTTCCTACCTTCCTTCCTTCCTTCCTTTCTTTCTTTTTTCCTTCTTTCCTTCCTTCCTTCCTGCCTTCTGTCCTTCCTTCCTCCCTCCCTTTCTTTCTTTTTTCCTTCTTTCCTTGCGCCCTTCCTTCCTTCCTTTCTTTCCTTCCTTCTTTCTTTCCTTCCTTCCTGCCTTCTGTCCTTCCTTCCTCCCTCCCTTTCTTTCTTTTTTCCTTCTTTCCTTGCGCCCTTCCTTCCTTCCTTTCTTTCCTTCCTTCCTGCCTTCTTTTCCTTCCTTCCTTCCTTACTTCCTTCTGTCCTTCCTTCCTCCCTCCCTTTCCTTTCTTTTTTCCTTCTTTCCTTGCGCCCTTCCTTCCTTCCTTTCTTTCCTTCCTTCCTGCCTTCTTTTCCTTCCTTCCTTCCTTACTTCCTTCTGTCCTTCCTTCCTTCCTTCCTTCCTTCCTGCCTTCTTTTCCTTCCCTTCTTTTCTCCATCCTTCCATCTTTTTAATGATCCGGCCCACATCAGATCAAATTGGACTGTATGTGGCCCTTGAATGAAAATGAGTTTGACCCCCCTGAACTGGAACGATGGAGCCGACTGCCACAAAGTTAAATGACTATAAAAAGAAGACGTGACGTTTGAATGAGCGATAGAAAACAGATTGTCTTTATTCTTTTTTTTTAGTTTTGTTTTCACCCCATATCACCCGTATCACCCACATCACCCGTATCTAAACCCATCAGTGATGCCGGCTGCAGCTGGAAACTGTTTCATTAGAAAGATTTTCACCTCCATGCGAGCTTTATCATCAGATCTCGTCACGCCTCCATGAATGTGTGATGGACAGCTGGAAATTTAAACTCACTAATTCCTCTATAATAAACTTTATCAGTACATTCATCAGTACTGTAACTAGTTTCAGCCATAGGAGCTTTATTATTTCCACTTTTTAACAGTTTAAATAATCATAATTATATAATATTTAGGATTATAGGCTGATTTTAAAGCAGTGTGAAGACATTAGTTGATAAGTGCTAATGTATGATGGTCTTTTTAAAGTCAATAATTCCTCTAAAATAATAAAAAAAAATTAAAAATAAACATGGTCAGTACATTAATCAGTACTGTAGTAGTTTTAGCCATATAGGAGCTTTAATGGTAGCAGGTATTATTTCCACTTTTTTACTGTTTAATAATCATAATAATGCAATAATAAAATATTTTAAAGTAAATAATTTCTCTTAAAAGAAACTAAAACTTGATCAGTACATTAAACTATACTGGTATTAGTTTTAGCCATAGGAGCTTTAATGGTATCAGGTGTTAATGCCACTTTTTTACTATTTAATAATCATAATTATGTAATATTTAGGATTATAGGCAGTTTATAAAAGCAGTGTGAAGACATTAGTTGATAAGTGCTAATGTATGATGGTCTTTTTTAAAGTTAATAATTCCTCTAAAATAAAGTAAAAGATGATTAATCAGTTCTGTAAATAGTTTAAACTGTCTAATAATACTGATAATAATGATAAATATGTAAGATTATAGGCTGTTCGTAAGCATGTGTGATGGACAGCTGTCATTTCTTTCCATTTTAAAGTGAATATTTCCTTAAATTAAACTAAAAAATGATCATTACATTAGTTTTAAAACCATAGGAGCTTTAATGGTAGCAGGTGTTATTGCCACTTTTATTACTATTTAATAATCATAATAATGTAATATTTATGATTAGAGGCTGTTTGTAAGCATGTGTGTCATTTTAAAGTCAATAATTCCTCTAAAAGAAACTAAACCATGATCGCTGCATTAATCAGAACTATAAATAGAAATGACTTTTATCCCAGCAGGCTTTAATAGGTGCAGGTGTGGCGATCAGGTGTGGCAACAGTAGCAGAACAGTAACCATTGTATGAGGAGGAGGAGGAGGGGGGAGGAGGAGGAGGAGGTAGAAGAGGAGGAGGAGGAGTAGGAGGAGAAGGTAGAAGAGGAAGAGGAAGTAGTAGGTGTTGCGGTCAGGTGTGGGAGGAGGAGGAGGAAGAGGAAGAAGAGGAGGTAGAGGAGGAGGGGGGGGGAAGAAGAAAAGGAGGAGGGAGGAGGGGGAAGATGAGGAGGAGGAATAGGAGGAGGGGGAGGAAGAGGAGGGGGAAGAGGAAGAGGAGGAGGAGGCCTCCATGAGTCTCCTTCATAGTTTTTATTCAGAGGTAGAGGAGGAAGAGGAGGAGGAGGAAGTAGCAGGTGTTGCGGTCAGGTGTGGGAAGAGGAAGAGGAGGAGGAGGAGGAAGTAGCAGGTGTTGCGGTCAGGTGTGGGAAGAGGAAGAGGAGGAGGGGTGGGGGAAGGAGGAGGAGGGGGGTGGGGGAGGAGGAGG
Source organism: Scomber colias (assembly GCA_021039105.1). NCBI lineage: Eukaryota > Metazoa > Chordata > Actinopteri > Scombriformes > Scombridae > Scomber > Scomber colias. The sequence continues at coordinate 19,206 of JAJDFG010001162.1, forward strand.
AGGAGGAGGAGGAGTGGGAAGAGGAGGAGAAGGGGGGGGGGGGGGGGGGGGAGGAGGAGGAAGAAGAGGAAGAGGAGGAAAGGTTAGATTATTTCCAAACCTGACAGACCTGCTGGATGCTTTTTTTACTCGATGACATCATCTTTATGTCCTGGGTGTGTTTCTGATGAGAGACTTTTAATTTGAAGGCACACAAGATGAGACTCATTTCCTGTTTATTAGACCAAGAGAACAGGTAGAGCAGCTTTCTGTCATCATGCTCTTAAAACTATGGATTAAAATCTACCTGAAGCTTTTTATTGTATTTATTTAATCTGGTTTATAATTAGAGTTATTTTACTAAAGGTATAATTACTGTAAGCTACCTACAGCTGTTTGAACCACAGCTGGAAACATATTTATTTATTTATTTATTAACGTGGCTTTTAATTAGTGTCATTTTTAATAAAGGTCTAATTTTATTTTTATTCTTTCCTTCCTTCCTTCCTTCCTTCCTTCCTTCACTTCAGTTATCTGCCTCTCGTTAGGTCATGCTAGGGTTCAGGCCTGTTTGACTGTGACAGTTACAGATCCTTCCTTCTTTCCTTCCTTCCTCTTTTCCTTTCTCCCCTCCTTCCTTCCTTCCTTCCTTCTTTCCTCTCTCCTTCTTTCCTTCCTTCTTCTTCCTTCCTTCCTTCCTTCCTTTCCTCTGTCCTTCTTTCCTTCCTTCTTTCCTTCCTTCCTCTTTTCCTTTCTCCCTCCTACCTTCCTTCTTCCTTCCTTCTTTCCTCCCTCCTACCTTCCTTCTTCCTTCCTTCTTTCCTCTCTCCTTCTTTCCTTCCTTCTTTCCTTCCTTCCTTCCTTCCTTCTTTCCTTCCTTCCTTCCTTCCTTCCTTTCCTCTGTCCTTCTTTCCTTCCTTCCTCCCTTCCTCTTTTCCTTTCTCCCTCCTACCTTCCTTCTTCCTTCCTTTCCTTCCTCCCTTCTTTCTTTCCTCTCTCCTTCTTTCCTTCCTTCCTTCCTTCCTTCCTTCCTTTCTTCCTTCCTTTCCTCTGTCCTTCTTTCCTTCCTTCTTTCCTTCTAATTTTATTTTTTATTTATTTTGGTCATTCAGTATAATAATAATAAATTGCAGCTTCTGTAATTGATGGTTTTATGCAGTTTCATCAATATAATAAGAATAAAAGTGCAATATTTTAGATTATAGGCAGATTATAAGCAGTATAAACTACCTAAAGATGTTTAAATGACAGCTGAAAACGTATTTATTTAATCTGGCTTTTAATTAGTGTCATTTTTAACTTATTTATTATATAAATATATTTATTATTTCTGTTGTTTTCTATTGATTTTTTGCACTTTGAGCTTCATCCATTGTATGAAAGGTGCTCTATAAATAAAGTGTATCATTATTATTAGCTGTATAAATATGAAAAAATGGGTCGTATCTTAGTTGTTGTAGAATAATAATAATACGTTTAATTTAGGGCTGTCAAACGATTAATTTTTTTAATCGAGATTAATCGCAGAATTTCCATAGTTAATCACGATTAATCGTGTTTAACGTGTTGTCCTTTCCTTCCTTCTTCCTCCTTTCCTTCCTCCTTTCCTTCCTCCTTCCTTCCTCTGTCCCTCTTTTCCTTCCTTCTCCCTCCCTTCCTTCCTTTCTTTCCTCTGTCCTTCTTTCCTCTTTTCCTTTCTCCCTCCCTCCTACCCTTCCTTCTTCCTCCTTTCCTTTCTTCCTCCCTCCTTCTCTCTTTCCTCCCTTCCTTCTGTCCCTCCCTTCCTTCCTTCCTTCCTTCTTCTTTAGGTGTTATTTTTTTATCTTAAAAGTTGCTGTAAACCTCCCCTCCCCCTCCACCTCCCCTCCCCCTCCCCCTCCTCCTTGCACAGGTGACATCATCACCTTGGCCTCTATAAACAGTCGGGTGGGGAGAGCAGTGGGTGGGTGGGGGGCGTGGAGGGGACGAAGGGGGGCGAAGAAAGGGGGGCGATCTCATTCCTTCTCGTCAGTGGACCGAATTCCTGCTGGGCTGCAGTTTCTCAGGCTCAGCAGGCCGTCGCCGTGCTGCAGCGAGCCGTCGCCGTGCTGCAGCGAGCGGTTCCAGCTCACGCAGGCAAATTCAATGGCTGATTGCCATCGTTGTGTAAAACACCACAATGAGAGCAACTCTCTCCACGGTTATCAGTTATCTGCCTCTCGTTAGGTCATGCTAGGGTTCAGGCCTGTTTGACTGTGACAGCTACAGATCCTTCCTTCCTTCCTTCCTTCCTTCCTTCCTTCCTTCCTTCCTTCCTTCAGTTATCTGCCTCTCGTTAGGTCATGCTAGGGTTCAGGCCTGTTTGACTGTGACAGTTACAGATCCTTCTTTCCTTCCTTCCTCTTTTCCTTTCTCCCTCCTACCTTCCTTCTTCCTTCCTTCCTTCCTCTTTTCCTTTCTCCCTCCCTCCCTTCCTTCCTTCCTTCCTTCTTCCTTCCTCCCTCCCTCCTTTCCTTCCTTCCTTCCTCCCTCCCTCCCTCCCTCCCTACCTCCCTTCCTTTCCTTTGTCCTTCTTTCCTTCCTTCCTCTTTTCCTTTCTCCCTCCCTCCTACCTTCCTTCCTTCCTTCCTTCCATCTTTTCTTCATCTTCTTTTCCTTTCTTCCTTTCCTTCCTTGATTGAAAATGAGTTTGACTCCTCTGTACTAGAGAGGGAGAGGGCAGGATAATCAGGATTACACGTTTCAGTCACAGTCACGTTTAGGTTTGAGCCCCCCCCCACCTCCACCCCACCCCCCCCGACGATGATGATGACGATGATGATAACAAATCTGTGAACTGATTTTATTTCCTCTGTTTCATTCTCACAGCGAGGCAAATCATTTCTAGGTCAGTGGCTGTCAAAGGGCTGGAGTCGCATGCCATTTTTATCCTGCCTCGGCACAAATTGGTTGAAAGCCCTTCTTCTTTTCCTCTGTGAGGGGAAAAGTGACATCGCCGAGCATTGTCCATGATTGAATTACTTTCCCCTCTTTTTCCTGTTATATAAGTTAGCATCTCACACTTTGATTTTTATGTCTCTTGGAAAAGAACATTTTAATATTGCCTTTTTTATTTTTTTTTATTCCTTCCTTCTTCTCTTCTCTTCCTTCCTTCCTGTCTTCCTTCCTTCCATCTGTCTTGTTTTCCTTCCTTCCTTCTTGTCTTCTCTTCCTTCCTTCCTGTCTTCTTTTCCTTCTTTCCTTCCATCTGCCCTTCCTTCCTTCCTTCCTTCTTGTCTTGTCTTGTCTTCCTTCCTTCCTGTCTTCTTTTCCTTCTTTCCTTCCATCTGTCCTTCCTTCCTTCCTTCCTTCCTGTCTTCCTTCCTTCAATCTGTCTTGTTTTCTTTCTTTCTTTCTTTCTTTCCTTCCTTCCTTCCTTCCATCTGTCTTGTTTTCTTTCCTTCCTTCCTTCCTTCCTTCCTTCCTTCCTTCCTTCCTTCCTTCCTTCCATCTGTCTTGTTTTCTTTCTTTCTTTCTTTCTTTCCTTCCTTCCTTCCTTCCTTGCTTCCTTCCCCTTTCCTGTTATATAAGTTAGCATCTCACACTTTGATTTTTATGTCTTCTGGAAAAGAACATTTTAATATTGCTTTTTTTTTTTTTTTTTTTTTTTTAAATGCAGCACATGTTCCCCGTCACATTTTTATATTATAAACCTACTAGCACATTTACACACCATCCCCCTTTCTGCCATCCTTCTGTCCTTCCTTCCTTCCCTCCTTCCTTTCTTTCTCCCCCCACTTTCCTCCCTTCCTCTGTCTTTCTTCCCTTCCTTCCTCCCTTCCTCTTTTCCTTTCTCCCTCCCTCCTACCTTCCTTCTTTCCTCCGTCCTTCCTTTCTCCCTTCCTTCCTTCCTTCCTTCCCTTCTTCCCCCCACCATCCGCCCTTCCTCTGTCCCCCTTTCTACCATCCTTCTGTCCTTCCTTCCTTCCTTCCTTCCTTCCCTTCTTCCCCCCACCTTCCTCCCTTCCTCTGTCCTTCCTTCCTTTTTTCCTTTCTCCCTCCCTCCTACCTTCCTTCTTTCCTCCGTCCTTCCTTCCTCCCTTCCTTCCTTCCTTCCTTCCCTTCTTCCCCCCACCATCCGCCCTTCCTCTGTCCCCCTTTCTACCATCCTTCTGTCCTTCCTTCCTTCCTTCCTTCCTTCCCTTCTTCCCCCCACCTTCCTCCCTTCCTCTGTCCTTCCTTCCTCCCTTCCGTTGTTCCTTTCCTTCCTCCATCCCCCTTTCTTCCATCCTTCTGTCCTTCCTCCCTCCCTCCTTCTTTCCTTCTTTCCTTCCCCCATCCCCCTTTCTACCATCCTTTCTTCATCTCTCCTTTCCTTCCTCCCTTGACTCGAGGATAACAGGAGGGTTAATCGTAATCGAGGTTAAAAGTTCAATTAATCGGGTCACATTAGGAAAAATCTGACTAAAAAAATATAAATATGATGTTTTTACAGCTGTCAAATTGAACCCTGACCAGTATGTAAGGGTTAAAAAACCTACTAGCACATTTATAACTAACTAAACTAAAGCCTTTTTATTAAGCTTTTATCATTTAGCAGGGGGGATTATGTTGTTCTCTGCAGGTGTGGTAATGTGCACTTTGTCTCATTTCCTGATAACTCCCCGTGTAATGCCAGATTAACACGTTTGATTTGTCATTCCAAGTCACTTTACCATCCGAACATGTGCACGAGCGTCTCCGAGGGAAACGCAGAGAAACAAAAGAGCTCATTTTATTATTTGTGATAAGGTGATAGAAATGCTGTAAGGACAAATGAGTGCAAAGATGTTGTTTGTTTCCTAATTGTGATTTCCATGTCTTGCAGGCAGGTGATAAAAGGAGAAGCCGGCTGCTCTCTCCCAGCTTAAAGAAGACCCAGGATAGGAAGTGACAGAGATACACAGCGTTGGAGTCGGAGGGGGATTCAGCACAGCTAAGAGAAAACCAGAATGAAAGCGCTGCTGTACCACTGACAAGCAGAACTGGAATGATATCTTGACCTTTTTTCCTGGAAGTGACAAAGTTAGCGATGAGCGGGGGGGATATAATGGCCAAGAACAAGGATGCGCGCCCCCCGACATTCGCCGTCAGTGTGGTTGGCCTCTCGGGGACGGAGAAAGAGAAGGGAAACTGTGGCGTGGGCAAGTCCTGTCTGTGCAACCGCTACGTGCGTCCTGATGCGGACAGCTACTACGTAGAGCACACCTCGGTGCTCAGCACAATAGACTTTGGGGGACGCGTGGTTAACAATGACCACTTCCTGTACTGGGGGGAGGTGTGCCACCGCGGGGACGACGGGTTGGACTGTAAAATCCAAATCATCGAGCAGACAGAGTTCATCGATGATCAGACGTTTCTTCCGCATCGGAGTACCAACCTGCAGCCGTACACCAAACGGGCGGCGGCGACCAAGCTCCAGTCGGCGGAGAAGCTCATGTACATCTGCACGGACCAGCTGGGCTTGGAGCAGGACTTTGACCAGAAGCAGATGCCTGACGGGAAGCTGAACATCGATGCCTTTATGCTCTGCATCGATGTCAGCAAGGGTTGCAACAGGAAGTTCGATGACCAAATGAAGTTCGTCAACAGCCTCTACTCCCAAATTGTTAAATCAAAGAAGCCGATTGTTGTTGCTGCCACGAAATGTGACGAGTGTGTGGACCAGCATCTGAGGGACCTTCAGGCCTTTGTAGCCAGCAAGAAGAATCTGCTGCTCATTGAGACGGCAGCACGCTCTAACGTCAATGTGGAGCTCTGCTTCAACGCCCTTATCCAGCATCTGGATAAAACAAGGGGAAGCCAAAAACTGTGCCATACATGGACGCCTATAAAATCCAACGGCAGCTTGTTGCCTCGGTAACGGATCGATTTGAGAAAGTGATGGTGCAAACGGTGAGAGATTACCACACCACGTGGAAAACTGTGAACAATAATTTGAAGGGTCAACCCGACTACGAGGAGTTCATCACCTTGGAGGGCTCCAGGAAAGGCCGAAACATGTTCACTAAGCACATTGCACAACTGAAGCAGGAGCACATCAGGAGGAGGAGGGAAGAGTACCTGACGACGCTGCCGAAAACCCTTAACAACCTCCTCAATCACCTGGAGGAGGTCGAGCACCTCACATGGCCCGAGGCGCAGAGTTTGATCCGGAACCGGTCCGATTTCCAGTATTGGTTTGTGGTTCTTGAACATACGCCATGGGACGAGACGGACCACATCGACAACAGCGACCGCAGGATACCGTTTGACCTCCTCAGCACACCCGATGGTGAGAGAATCTACCATAACCACGTACAGCACCTGATGTCGGAGAAGAGGAGGGGGGAGATGAAAGAGAGGTTCAAGAAGACGCTGGATAGAGTTCATTTATCAGTCCGGGGCAGCCATGGAGGAAGTCATGTGCTTCGTCATGGAGGACGAGGCTTACAAGTATATCACAGAATCAGATAGGAGGGATGTTTACTGTAGACACCAGCAGGAAATAGTTGAAAGGGCCAAAGAGGAGTTTCAGGAAATGCTTTTTGAGCATGCTGAGCTCTTCTACGACTTAGATCTGAATGCCACCCCCAGCTATGACAAGATGAGCGAAATCCACAGTGTGCTAAACGAAGAGCCCAGATATAGAGCGCTTCAGAAACTCGCCCCAGATAGAGAGTCACTTCTCCTCAAACACATTGGCTTTGTTTACCATCCCACAAAGGAGACATGCCTGAGCGGGCAGAACTGTGTGGATATGAAAGTGGAGCAGGTTTTAGCAAACAGGCTGGTGCAGCTCGACCACGGACGCTCTAATCTCTACTACAACAGTGCCAACATCGATAAGATCAACCTCTGCCTTCTGGGAAGGGAGGGTCTCGCACAGGAACTCGCGAATGAGATCCGAGCTCAGTCTACGGATGATGAATACACCCTGGACGGTAAAATTTATGAGCTGGAGCTTCTTCCCGTGGATGTGAACTCCACGCTGCTCTTCAGCCATACGTGGGTCTCCACGTTCAAGCCGCACGGCTGCTTCTGTGTGTTCAATTCCATAGAGTCCCTCAACTGTATTGGAGATTGCATAGGCAGGATCAGAGCAGAGATAACACAGAGTAGGAGAGATAGGTTTGCTCAGCCACTACCATTCATTCTCATCCTGGCCAATCAGAGGGACAGTGTTTGTAAAAACATACCCATCTTAAGGCATCAGGGCCAACAGCTGGCAAACAAGCTGCAGTGCACCTTTGTTGACATTCCCTCTGGGGCCTTCCCACGGAAATTTACTGAGTTCCAAATTAAGCAAGGACTCCGAGCAGTCCTAGAGGGACTCAAACACAACTTTGATGTCTTGGCCCCGCTTCCCTCTATCAAAGACATGTCAGAGACAGATCTAAGGATAGTTATGTGTGCCATGTGCTGGGATCCCTTCAGCGTTGACCTCATCCTCTCGCCCTTCCTAGACTCTCACTGCTGCAGTGCAGGACAGCCGGGCCAGAGCAACACACTCATACTGGACAAGATCATTGGGGACAGTAGGAGGAGGATCCAGGTCACTGTCCTGTCCTATCACTCCGCTATCGGTGTCCGCAAAGATGAACTGGTGCATGGCTACATCTTGGTCTACTCTGCCAAACGTAAGGCCTCCATGGCGACCCTGCGGGCGTTTTTGGCCGAGGTGCAGGATGTGATCCTGTCCAGATGGTGGCTATCACTGACAGCCAGGCGGACTTCTTTGAGAATGACGCCATCAAGGAGTTGATGACGGAGGGGGAGCACATTGCGACAGAGATTGCTGCCAAGTTCACGGCACTGTACTCACTGTCACAGTATCACAGGCAGACAGAGGTCTTTACACCTTTCTTCAATGAAGTGTTGGAGAAGAAGCCGAACATCGAGAGCTCCTTCCTGTTTGACAGCTCGTCTCGGGAGTGCACCACCGGAGCCAGCGAAGACGTCTTCCCCACATCGCCCCACAGCCATTCTCCAGCCTACAACACCTATTACCCAGAGTCTGATGACGATAACGAAGCCCCCCCACCTTACAGTCCCATAGGTGACGACGTTCAGCTTCTCCCCACTCCCAGTGAGCGGGGCCAAATACCGGATCGATCTGGAGGGGAACGAGTACCGGTCCACAGCACACCTGTTGGAGACCATGAACGCAACCACAAAGTGCCTCCTCCCGTCCGCCCCAAACCGGTGCTCCCCAAGCCTAATGTCAAAAAGCTGGACCCCAACCTGCTGAAAACCATTGAGGCTGGCATGCGAAGCAACCGCAGGACGCCACGTGGCCCAATGACACACGGCGAGGATGTGGAGGCGTCAGAAAACTATGCAGACCCTGTGGACACGTTGCTGAGGTCCAGAGGCTTCAACAACGATGACATATACGCTGTGCCTGATGACACACACAGCCGCCTGGTCAAAATCAGAAACTCATTCGGTGGGTTACACGGTCTCCACGTAGGAGGAGAGGAAGAGAACGGATTCGATCGCAAGTCTCAGGCTGGACGACGGCCGTCAAAGTACAAACACCGCTCTAAATCCTGTTCAGCAAGACGAAAGCCTACCAAAGACGGTTCCACTCGGACAGCGACGGGGAGGAGTCCGGCCCGCACGCACGCAAAAAAGAAAAAGGGAAGAGCCCACCGAGGGCAGCGAGGAGGATCCGCTGCTGTCACCTGCCGACCCCTGGAAGGGCGGGATAGATAACCCCGCCATCACCTCCGATCCTGAGCAGAGGACAAGAAGATGAAGAAGAAGAAGACCGCCAAGACGCCAAAGGAACCGAAGAAGGTGAGTCTTGTCTTGTCTCGTCTTGTCTTGTTATGTCAGGTCTATTTTATCAGCTGCAAAGAGGACGGTTAGAGAGCTTGTAGTCCGACAGAAGCAAGACAGCAAGAGATACGGAGCCAAAGCTTTCTTGTATTTTTAAGTGGCTGAAAGAGAGCGTCAGTGCATGAAGACAAGAGAGAGAGAGAGAGAGAGAGAGAGAGAGTGAGTGTGAATGAGAGCAGAAGTGATTGTGTATCATAGTGTGTGTGTGGGTGTGAGATATGAGCAGATATCTGCTTTTAATAGGCCGGGGACTCCTGCTGAGAATAAACTAATTTGATAATTGATTGATGGACCCCACCGCCTGCCTGTTTACCGGCGCCGCCCACCTTACAAGTCCCACACAAGCCATAAAAATGATTGATAAAAGACGCAGGGCTCCGTCTGTGGAGGCTCAGAGCGGAGGATGCAGTAAGATATGCTGGCATCTTAAACACAGCAGGTCCACACGGATATATGAGATAGTAGGGCTGGGCAATTAATCGACAAATAATCGAAACCGACATTTAGAAACTCTAATCGACTTAATCTTGCTCATGTCAGTTAATCGTGGTGTTCACTGTTGCCATGGCAGCAAAGGTTGCATATCTTTACATAGTTGTAATCAAGTAAACTAGACATTAACCACAGCGTCACACCTTCACCTTCCTGTCATCCTCCCGTCTGTTTTGACTGTTCCTTCTTTCCTTCCTCCCTCCGTCGTTCCCTTCCTTCCTTCCTTCCTTCCTTCCTTTCTTCCTTCCTTCCTCCATCCCCCTTTCTACCATCCTTCTGCCCTTCCTTCCTTCCTCCTTCTTTCTTTCCTCCCCCCACCTTCCTCCCTTCCTCTGTCCTTCCTTCCTCTCGTCCTCTTTTCCTTTCTCCTCCCTCCCCTCCCCTCCCTTCCTTCCTTCCTCCCTCCTACCTCCTTTTTTCCTCCCTTCCGTCATTCCTTTCCTTTCTCTCTTTCCTCCCTTCCTTCTTTCCTCTATCCCCCTTTCTACCATCCTTCTGTCCTTCCTTCCTTCCCCTCTTCCTCTTTCCTTTCTGCCTCCCTCCCTCGCTCCTACCTTCCTTCCTCCCTCCTACCTTCCTTCTTTCCTCCGTCCTTTTTTCCTCCCTTCCGTCATTCCTTTCCTTTCTCTCTTTCCTCCCTTCCTTCTTTCCTCTATCCCCCTTTCTACCATCCTTCTGTCCTTCCTTCCTTCCCTCTTCCTCTTTTCCTTTCTGCCTCCCTCCCTCGCTCCTACCTTCCTACCTTCCTTCTTTCCTCCGTCCCTCCCTCCTTCCCTCCTACCTTCCTCTTTCCTCCGTCCTCCCTCCCTCCCTCCTTCTTTCCTTCCTCCATCCCGCTTTCTACCATCCTTTCTTCATCCCTCCTTTCCTTCCTCCCTTGACTCGAGGATAACAGGAGGGGTTAATCGTAATTGAGGTTAAAAGTTCAATTAATCGGGTCACATTAGGAAAAAATCTGACTAAAATAAATATATATATGATGTTTTTACATCTGTCAAATGTAAAAATATCAGTGTTAATGTCAATTTTAACCCTGACCAGTATGTAAAGGGTTAAAAAAACCCAACTTGTATTATGTTCAAATGCTGCAACTCATCAGCAGCAAAACCTGCTTAGGATTAAAAAAAAAACAGTTTGCAGTCACTTGAAAAAAAAAACCTGGCTACTCTTGAGCAATTTACAAGTGTTCAGCAAAATAATCACAGCATGAGTGTTTGTGAGTTTCCTGCCGTCCGAAGCACAAACACACCATCGGACCCGTGCACGTGGAGCCGTGCACCGTGGAGCCCGTGCACCTCTCTTACCAATCTTTCTCTTTCCATCTCCTATTCTCTTCCCCTCTTGCTCTTTTAACCTCTCTCTAACCTCTCCTAATATATTCCTCCACCCCTTTCTCTTCTTCTCCCTTCCTCCCTTCCTTCCTTCCTTCCTTCCTTCCTTCCTTCTTTCCTTCCTTCCTTTCCTTCCAATATTTCTCTTTCCATCTCCTATTCTCTTTCTCTCTGCTCTTTTAACCTATTTCCTAATATTTCCTCCACCCTTTTCTCTTCTTCTCTACTCTCTCCCTTCCTTCCTTCCTTCCTTCTTCCTTCCTTCCTTCCTTCCTTCCTTCCTCACCTCTCTTACCAATCTTTCTCTTTCCATCTCCTATTCTCTTCCTCTCTTGCTCTTTAACCCTTCTATTTCCTAATATTTTCCTCCACCTCTCCCTTCCTTCCTTCCTTCCTTCCTTCCTTTCCTTCCTCACCTCTCTTACCAATCTTTCTCTTTCCATCTCCTGTTCTCTTCTTCTCCACCTCTTCCTTCTTCCTTCCTTCCTTCCTCCTTCCTTCCTTCCTTTCCTTCCTCACCTCTCTTACCAATCTTTCTCTTTCCAACTTCTATTCTCTTCTTCTCCACCTCTTCTTCCTCTCCCTTCCTTCCTTCCCTTACTCACCTCTCCTTCTCCTCCACCTTGTTTTATGGAGTGGAGCCGGTGCACGTGGAGCCCGTGCACGTGGAGCCCGTGCACGTGGAGCCGGTGCACGAGGAGCCCGTGCACGTGGAGCCGGTGCACGTGGAGCCGGCGCGCTGGCACGGATCAGATAATAATAATAATGCTAACGTGAGAATCAGCAGAGAAACAGCCGGCGGCGCTACAACGGCCGTCGTGAAGGCAACGCTCACTCTGTCTTTGATAATCAGCGCCGAGCCGACGGAGAACCACAAGGTACAAAATGGAAGGTGTTTAGTCGCCGTCCTGAGCCAATTAGAGACGAGCCCCGAACCGCTGTCGGCATGACAACACTTTGAAGAGCAGAGAGGAGTGTGGGAAATCAAAGCCGCCCCAGCACCTCGTTACTCGTCCCAGCTTCAGTCTCCAATAATGTCTGTGTTGTCTTCTTTCTTCTTCTCTTCTTCCTCCACATGAACCCTCTCTCCTCTCTCCTCTCTCTCTCTCTCTTGTGCTCTCTCTCTCTCTCTCCCTGCTCTCTCTCTCTCTCTCTCTCTCTCTCTCTTGTGCTCTCTCTTCTCTCTCTCTCTCTCTCTCTTCATCCCACTAACTTTCTGTCTGATCTATTCCCTGATTGCAATCCTCCTCCTCCTCCTCCTCCTCCTCCTCTTCTTCTTCTTCTTGGTTCTCTCCTCTGATATGTTCTGCCTCTTCTCCTCCTCCTTTTTTTTATTTTGCATTCCCTCATGTCTTTTTCTCAATTCCCTCTTCTCCTCTCTTCTTTTCTGTCTCCTCCTCCTTCTTCTTCTTCTTCTTCTTTCCTTGACCTTCTTGTTTCTATTCTTGTAACTCCTTATCACTCTTTCTTTTTTATCTGCTTCCACTTAAACTCATCTCTGGGTCTTTTTTCCCTCCCTCAAACTTCTATCCCTATTTCTTTCTCTTTTATTCCTCTTTCTCTGTACTTCTTTTCCTCCTCCTCTTCACCTTCCTTTTGATCTCCTCATCATCCATCATTGCCTCGCTCTTTCTTCTTTTCGTCCATCTTTAAATGTACCATCTATTCTCTTCCTCTCTTGCTCTTTAACCCTTCATTCCCTCATGTCTTTTTCTCAATTCCCTCTTCTCCTCTTCTTTCTGTCTCCTCCTTCTTCTTCTTTCCTTGTACTTCTTTTCCTCCTCTCTTCGCCTTCCTTTTGATCTCATCATCCATCATTCCCTCGCTCTTCTTCTTTTCATCCCATCTCCTATTCTCTTCCTCTCTTGCTCTTTTAACCTCTCTCTAACCTCTCCTAATATTTTCCTCCACCCTTTTCTCTTCTTCTCCACCTCTCCCTTCCTTCCTTCCTCCTTCCCTTCCTTTCCTTCCTTCCCTTCCTCACCTCTTACCAATCTTTCTCTTTCCATCTCCTATTCTCTTCTTCTCCACCTCTTCCTTTCCTTCCTTCCATCCTTCCTTCCTTCCTCTCCTTCCTTCCCTTACTCACCTCTCTTACCAATCTTTCTCTTTCCATCTTCTATTCTCTTCTTCTCCACCTCTTCCTTCCCTTCCTTCCTTCCTTCCTTCCTCCCTTCCTTCCCTTACTCACCTCTCTTACCAATCTTTCTCTTTCCATCTTCTATTTCTCTTCTTCCCCACCTTTTCCTTCCTTCCTTCCTTCCTTCCCTCCCTTCCTCACCTCTTTTACCAATCTTTCTCTTTCCCTCTCCTATTCTCTTCCTCTCCACCTCTTCCTTCCTTCCTTCCTTCCTTCTTCCTCCCTTCCTTCCCTTACTCACCTCTCTTACCAATCTTTCTCTTTCCATCTTCTATTCTCTTCTTCTCCACCTTTTCCTCCCTCCCTCCCATCCTTCCTTCCATCCTTCCTTCCTTCCCTTACTCACCTCTCCTTCTCCTTCACCTTGTTCTTTGTCCTCTTGTCTCATCCCATCTCATTATTCTCCCCCCCCCTCCTCTCCTCTCCTCCTCACAGCCGAGATCTTCCAAGCCCCCTAAGCCTCTGTACCCCCCCACCCGGAGAGAACCTGGGAGAGCAACTACTTTGGCGTTCCCCTGCAGAACCTGGTGACCTCGGACCGACCCATCCCGCTCTTCATCGAGAAGTGCGTCGACTACCTCGAGCGTACAGGTAAGGCCTCGTCTCTTTCTTTCTCTTTCCTGTTTCGAGCTGGTTTCTTTCCATGTGCTGCGAGAGCTTTGTGCTTCGTTTGCTTGGTTTTTTTAAAGTGCCTCTCATGCTTTTCCAATTGAGCGAAAGAAAGAAAGGAAGGATGGATGGACGGAGGGCTGTGATGTCACAGAAGGAAGGAAAGGAGGAAGGAAAGAAGGAAGGAAAGGAGGGATGGAGGAAGGGAGGGAGGGAGGAAGAAGCAAGGGAGGGAGGGAAGGAAGAAGCAAGGGAGGGAGGAAGGAAGGAAGGGAGGGAGGGATGGAGGGATGGAGAAGGGAGGGAGGAAGGAAAGGAGGGATGGGGGAAGGAAGGGAGGAAAGGAGGAAGGGAGGAGAAGGAAGGAAGAAGAGAGGGAGGAAGGAAAGGAGGGAATGAAGGATGGAGGAAAGAAGGAAGGAAGGGAGGGATGGATGGATGGAGGGGCTCGGCTGTGATATCACGGAAGGAAGGAAAGGAGGGAGGAATGAAGGAAGGAAGAAAGGAGGGATGGGGGAGGGAGGGAGGGAGGGAGGGAGGGAGGGAAGGAAAGGAGGAAAGAAGGAAGGGAGGAAGGAAAAAAGGGAGGGAGGAAGGAAAGGAGGGAGGGAGGGAGGGAAGAAGGAAGGAAGGAGGGATGGGGAAGGGAGGGAGGAAGGAAGGAAGGGAGGAAAGGAAAGAAGGAAGGGATGGGGGAAGGGAGGAAGAAGGAGGAAGGGAGGGAGGAAGGAAAGGAGCGAATGAAGGATGGAGGAAAGGAGGGAGGGAGGGAGGAAGGAAGAAGGAAGGAAAGGATGGAGGAAGAAGGAAGGAAAGGAGGGAATGAAGGATGGAGGATGGAACGGGAGGGAGGAAGGAAGGGAGGGATGGATGGGTGGATGGAGGGCTCGGCTGTGGTCTCAATACTTGGTGAATTTGAATTGGACGAGCTTTATTGGGTGTGTTGAGTGTTTGAGGGCTCGGCTGTGATGTCACTCTGTCGTTTGGTCTGCCAGTCAATACTTGTCTATTTGAATTGGATGATCTTTATTGGCACAGTGTTTGATGCACAGCTGGAACGATGACAGAACTACATGATAACGATTACTGAGATTAAAAAGCATCGGGTGAAATCGGCAGTAGAGAGATTTAAAGAGAAGAGATTGCAGATGTGCAGAGTGTTGTATTTAAGAGTATAGCTGCAACCTCTATGGTCTCTAAATGTTTCCTTATTCCTTAATATTGTTTGAAGCAGATTTCTTGTGCAGCTTATTGTGTTGGTGGCTCAAGTTTGGAATAAGAAAGGTTTCATATTCATCAAAGTAAGGAAAAGGTATTGTTCTGGTGTTGGTTTCTAAATGTTAAAGCATCTTTGGTTGTTTGACCTTTTTTCTTGTGGATAATTATAAGAATCTGAGCTGGCATCGAGGTCAAAGGTCACTAGGTCAAATCCCTCCGAGGTAAAGCAGCAGCAGTAGTAGTAGCAGTAGGAGTAGTAGTAGTAGTAGTAGTAACCTTTATTTCTACTTGAGGGATTATTTTAGAGTGACAGTTACAAAGGCAGGAAAAGGACAACAGGAAAATATAGATACAAGAAGTATAATAAATAAAATAAAATACATGTAGATAGGGATGTCCCGATCCGATATTGATATCGGAAATCAGTCCGATATCAGCCAAAAAAGTGAATATCGGATTTTATCGGACTGAATCTAAAAAACTCCGATATAAACGCTCCGATATAAGCTGTCCATTTACCGCTCCAGCACTTCTATAATAATAGGTGACTCTGGTTTGATCACACTCCAACACAGTAGGTAGCGGGGTAATGCCCCTTAATTAACGTTGGTGCCGGCCCGCGGAAGAGAGCGTCTCTGATCCAGCATGCACAGCCCACGTGATCACAACAACGACAACGTGTGTGCCTGCAGCAAGGTGTAGTGATGTCGGCTGTGTGGAAGTATTTTACTGTAAACTCGGACAAAGACGTTGCAGCTAAATGCAACATTTGTCAGGCGCAAGTGTCCCCGTGGAGGGACAGAACCGGGAAGGTTCCAATACAACCAACCTCATCGCACATTTGAAAAAACACCACAAAAAAAGAACATGAGGATTTTCGCGTGAGCAGCAGCGTCAATTATCATTGAGGAGCACAGGAGCAGGTCTGACAGCACAGCATGCTGAAATGCTTATCTTCTTAAAAAAAAAATCTCCACATTATGCTCGGACTGCAGAAAGTGAGGAGGAGGAGAGGAGTAAGGGTAGTCAGCACTGACTGATTATTATTTGTTTTATGCTCTTGTTATTAGAGTGATATGTTTATTGTGTTTAACACTCTATTCTTCAGTGAAGACTAAGAGTAATTACTACATTGTTTTGGGGCACAGTCAGTCAGTTGAAACTGGAGCTGTGTGAACTCTTAACTTAGAGCAAGTTGGACAGTGGACAATATTGTGTTGTTGTTGTTGTTTTTGTCCCTGCCCACAGTTGTTTCCAACATATGCTGACAGTAAAAAAAAATAACTGGAGTGAACTTGAATTGTTTGCACTTTAAAATGTAATTTATTCTATTCAATTGTATAATGATGTTGGTAACCAGTGGTTATTTTGCACTTTAAATATAACATTTTGTTTTTATTGGATTTGTTGAGGTAATACTCTTATGTTGAAGGTTAAAATTTATGTAACCAATTGGTTAATAATAAATGGGTCAGTTTTTCCTATACCTACTGTTGCTGACTATTGTTTTCTGTTATATCACTACAACATCAGTAACAGTAACAGTAACATCACTTTATCAAGCCTTTTCTAACATTCCACACAACAAAATAAGGAATAAATATATGTATGATTCATGGCCTATATCGTATCGTATTGATATCGGTATCGGCCAATACTCAAGGCTACAATATCGGTATCGTATCGGAAGTGAAAAAGTCATATCGGGACATCCCTACATGTAGATGTTGGGGATGTTTGAGATCAAATATCTAAAATTTAATGAGGGGGCTGAATTACCCGAGTTAAGGAAGGAAGGAAGGGAGGAGGAAGGGAGGAAAGGAAAGAAGGGAGGGAGGAAGAAGGAAAGGAGGCAAGGAGGAAGGAAGAAAGAGAGGAAAGGAAAGGAGGAGGAAAGGAAGGGAGGAGAGGAAGGAAGGGAGGAAGGAAGAAGGAAGGAAAGGAGGGAGGAAGAAGGGAAAGAGGAAGAGGAAGGAAGGAAAGGAGGGAGGGAGGGAGGAAGAAGGAAGGGAGGGAGGAAGAAGGAAAGGAGGCAAGGAGGAAGGAAGGAAAGGAGGAAAGAAGGAAGGAAAGGAGGAAAGGGGAGGAAGGAAGGAAAGGAGGGAAGGAAGGGGAGGGGGAATGAAAGGAAGAAGGAAGGGAGGGAGGAAGGAAAGGAGGGAGGAAGGAAGGGAGGGAGGGGAGGGAGGAAAGATGGAACAGTCTAAACAGATGGGGTCAATTTGACCCGGAAGAACAACAGGAAGGTTAACAGCAGTTGTAGTTCATTGAGGAAAAGTAGCAGCAGTAGCAGTAAGCTTTTATTTATACTGGACGGATCATTTTAGTGGACATCGAGTCAATAAAAACAGCAAAAGATAGAAGTAAAATAAATAAATAAATCTAGATGTTAGATGTTGGACTGTTCATAAAATGTCCAAAAGTTATAAGCCTGTTTTTTGTGTGTGTTGCTAACAGCAGTTTTTTTTTCCAACTTAAGATCAAACTTCAGTTTTAAAGCATTTCTTGAGTAAAAAACTACAAATCTCCCCTTTAGAGTTAAAGGAGCCGACCTCTCTCTGATATTTATTCAGTATAAATAAAGGTTTGTAATAACATCGCCGGCCCTGTTTGGACATGTGCATTTCCAACTGATGACGCGGTTGCAACCCCCCCCTTCACCTCCCTCCACCCCACCCCTCCTCCTGCCTGGTGCATGCTGGGTATTTGTGTCTGGCTTTGGGCCCAGCTGTTGTAAAGAAGGCCTCTCCTCGTCTCCTCTGGTCTCTTCCACCAGTCTGGGAGATTCCTCAGTGAGGTCATTGTTCAGTCTGAAGGATATTTATATTTATATTTATATTTATATTTATATTTATATTTATATTTCTACTCTCTGAGCTGCACGTTTGATCCAAAGTGTCTCTGAGTGTTTTAAAGCTTTATTTTCATTAGAAGAAGTCGTGAGAAACTAATCAAACTCAGCCAGTTTCTGCAGGTTTTATCTAATAAAGCCCCTAAAAATGTTACTCCTCTCCTTCCTTCCCTTCCTCCCTCCCTCCCTCTTTTCCTTCCGTCCTTCCTTCCTCATTCCGTCCTTCCTTCCTCTCCTTACTTCTTTTCTCCTGTCCTTCCTCCTTTCCTTCCTTTCTTCCTTCCTCTTTTCCTTCCTTCCGTCCTTCCTTCCTCATTCCGTCCTTCCTTCCTCTCCTTACTTCTTTTCTCCTGTCCTTCCTCCTTTCCTCCTTCCATCTTTCCATCTTTCCTTCCTTCCTTCCTCATTCCTTTCCTTCCTTCCTTCCTCCTGTCCTTCTTTTCTTACTTCCTCATTCCATCTTTCCTTCCTTTCCTTCCTTCCTTCCTCCCTTCCTCCTGTCCTTCTTTTCTTACATCCTCATTCCGTCCTTCCTTCCTCTCCTTACTTGAGCTTCCTCAGTGAGGTCATTGTTCAGTCTGCACGTTTGATCCAAAGTGTCTCTGAGTGTTTTTAAAGGTTTTACGTTCATTAGAAGAAGTTGTGAGAAACTAATCAAACTAGTTTCTGCAGGTTTTTATCTATTAAAGCCCCTAAAAATGTAACTTTCCTTCCTCCTGACCTGCAAGATGAATTTTTTGTTGCATAATATATCTTCACATGGTCCACTACGTTTTTTTGTTTATTTTTACCGTGTTTAGCGTCTAAGAAGAAGCAGGAAGTGTCTCTCTCACTTTACCTTTGTGTCGTCCTCCCGGGTCAAATTGACCTCGTCTGTTTTGACTGTTCCTTCTTTCCTTCCTTCCTTCCTTCCTTCCCTTCCTTCCTTCCTTCCTTCCTCTCTTTCTCTCTTTCTTTCCTTCCCCCTTCCTTCTTTCCTCTCTCTTTCCTCCCTTCCTTCTTTCCTCCCTCCATTCCCTTTTCTTCCTTCCTTCTGTCCTTCCTTCCTTCCTTCCTTTCCCCCTTCCATCTGTCCTCCCTCCCTCCTTCTCTCTTTCCTCCCTCCATTCCCCTTTTCTTCCTTCCTTCCTTCCTTCCTTCCTTCCTTCCTTCCTTCCTTCTTTCCTCTGTCCTTCTCTTTCTTTCCTTACTCTCTCTTTCCTCCCTTCCTTCTTTCCTCCCTCCATCCCCTTTTCTTCCTTCCTTTGTCCCTTCCTTCCTTCTTTCTTTCCTTCCTTCCTTTCCTTCCTTCCTCTCCTCTTTCTTTGCTTCCCCCCCATCCTTCTTTCCTTCCTTCCTCTTTTCCTTTCTCCCTCTCTCCCTCCTTCCTTCCTCCTGTCCTTTCCTCCTTCCTTCCTCCCTCCTTCCTTATCTCCTTCCTCCCTTCCTTCCCTCTCTCAACAGGAGGGGGTTAAAACACATCAAAGAAACTTTTTCCCCCTCTTCCTCTCTCAGTCAGATCCCCCTTTTAAAATATGTGATGACGTAATGTTTCCTGTGAAGCCTTTCCTCCTCACTGCTGCCGAGCGGTTAGCGTGTTCAGGTAAACCATCGACTCTAGAGGCTCTACAGAGGTTTTTTTATATTTGAGGATAGTTGTTTTGTAATAAAATGGAAAGAACTAAAGAATTCAACACATCTTATCACCTCACTCCCCCTTTTTTTCCCTCTCTTCCTCCTCCTCCTCCTCCTCCTTCTTTTTCTCTTTGAAGCCATATGTGCAGCAAATGTATAGTACTTACATTAAAAAAAGAAAAAAAGGAGGTATTTCCTGCATTCCTCCCTGTGTGTGGTTTTTTTTTGTTTCTTTTGGCTCTTGTTTTTTTTTTTTTTTTTGAAGGTACTGTTTGAGCTTTTCTTTTTTTTTTATTCTGAGGCTGTTAATTCCTGTCCTGAAAATCCTTTCTGAATATGTTTTGATATTCAGCTGGATCTACATGAGCCCCGTCGGTGGCTGCCAACCAAATTTAGGATTAATCCCAGCGCTGTGTGTGTGTGTGTGTGTGTGTGTGTGTGTGTGTGTGTGTGCGGACCGCCTGCCAGCTGACAGCAGTGTATCGGGAGATTTCATGGCCAGTGCCGTGAAACCCTCTAAGTTCCAGACGGTCTGTTGGGTGGATTTTAACAGCTTTTCTCCTCCCCTTCTTTTTCTGGAATATCATTTCTCACCAGACACAGCGAGAACATCTTTGTGCTGTTTTGTGTGTGTTCTTGTGTGTGTGTGTGTGTGTGTGTGTGTGTGTGTGTGTGTGTGTGTTGTGTAAGGTGCTTCAACATCCAAGACAATTTTTAAGAGCATTTCCAACCTGATTGAGACTTTTTCAGCTTGTTTTCCTTGTTAGAGAGGCGAGGTAGCAGCTTCATATTCACACTCACTGGTTGACATGTTAGAGGTTTAATCCGCTCTGTTTAACATATTTTAGTTTATAGCTCAGAGGGTGGGGTCGCACACACACACACACACACACACACACACACACACACACACACACACACAGAGGGTTTGTAAGGGCTTTTGTGGGTGTTGGCGTGATAGCTCAGCAGTTATATGAGAGAGAGAGAGAGAGAGAGAGAGGAGAGAGAGAGAGAGAGAGAGAGAGAGAGGAGAGAGAGGAGAGAGAGAGAGAGAGAGAGAGAGAGAGAGAGAGAGAGAGAGAGAGAGAGAGAGAGAGAAGAGAGACTCGCTCTCCTCTCAGCGGGTTTAAAGCTGCACAGATTTCATGTCTGTTAAAGCGAGATACTAAATCTGCCATCCGAGCTGACCTCTGACCTTTGAGCCAGGGTCGCAGGAAAGAGACAGACCCCATTGGGGGAATTATTAAAACATCAGTATTATATTGAGGCGGAGGCGGTGGTGTTTTCTGACACCAAACACTTGTCAGATTAATGGAGACACGACGCTCCTCCCTCAGCAGGGACTCACTGAGAAGGATTTATTGTGTTTTATGTATTTGAGGCTGAAAGTAGAAGCAACTATTAAAAACCACAAGCTCAATTAGTTTAAGACCACCCAGACAATCCTACTGCTTTGATATGTTTGGGTTCCAGGACATTACTACTCCCTTCTGTCTTTATTTGAGCATATTATTTAGCCATTATTAATCATACTATCCTAGTTTGGGATGGTACATGTGCTTATTCTTCATCATATATGGCCATTTTTAATTTTTAAAAAAGGCCTGAGATGGATACAGCATCCTCAATAAGCTCAAAAAAACCATCTCAATGTCCAAAATTGTCCAAATTGTGAGAGTATATTCTGTATATTCAGTATCTATATTCTGCTTTGATATATTTGGGAATACTTGTGTTTTAAAAGATGTTCCAGGACTTTTAGTACTCCCTTCTCTTTTTATTTGAGCATATTATTTAGCCATTATTAGTCATATTATCCTAGTTTGGGATGGTACTTAACCTATACCCCACTCAGGAGTCATATATTCTTCATCATATATGGCCATTTTTAATTTTAAAAATGCCTGAAATGGATTCAGCATCCTCAATAAGCCCAGAAAAAACCACCTCAATGTCCAAAATTGTCCAAATTGTGAGAGTAGCAACAACTACACAAACCCGCAAGCTCAACTAGTTTGAGGAAAAATGATGCAACATGATCATCCAGGACTTTAACTACTCCCTTCTCTCTTTATTTGAGGATATTATTGCTCCATTATTAGTCATATTATTCATATTTGGGATGCTACTTCCCTTTCTTACCTCCAGTACTCAATTAGGAGTCATCTCAGTTTGGAAAGTGGGGAAATTGAGATAATTATTTCATAAATATCCCACTACTGATCACAGAACTGAAGCTATTTTAATCATTTCAGATATCTTACCTCACCAATCCAATTAATTCATCCACTGGGAGTAGAAACATGGCCCATTCTGGTTTAAATGGGACGGTTTTAATTTTGGAAATGCCAGAAATGGATCCAGCATCCCCAATAACCTTCCAAAAATCCCCCCAATGTCCAATATCATCCAAACTGTGAGAGTAGCGGCAAATACAAAAACCCTGCCAACTCAACTACTGCATAAAAGTGACCGTAATGGGACTTTTTGAATTTTAAAAATGTCAGAAATGGCTTCAGCATCCTCAGTGACCTTCCAAAAACCACCTCAATGTCCAATATCATCCAAATATTGTCTGAATGTGTGATAATTATACTAACTACACTAATTACCCAACACTTTTCTAAATGCTGGCGACACAAAACTGAACATTTCTAACATAAAACTTAATATTTCTTCATATTCCTCATAGTGTGGTCCAGCTGTGACAGGAAAGCCGGGTATTGAACTTTGAATACTTTTTATAGTGTTGACCAATATATGTCTGCAGCAGGAGGATAAAAAATTAAATTACTGAGAGTGGGCTGGATGGTTGAATATGCGGTCACATTCATAATCATCTCAATCTTTTATTTGATCATGATTTTAGCCAACTGTAGTACATTTTTTTTCTTTTACTAGTTCTTGCACAGCTGCTTGTGTTTAGACTGCATGTAAAGTTGTGAGAGTGAAGCTGCAGCTCTTTTGCACTCTATACTGTAAACTGGTTGAACAGGAGACTCCCATTAAAGACTCAGGGACTGGAGCTTTTCATTTAGTCAGCATTTAATTATAATAGGCTATATATAAGGTATAGTTTAATTTAATATATATATATATATTATATATATATATAATCAGCAGATGTTACAGGTGATGATTGGAGGTGGATGATGTGAGGATATGATGATATTTGGCTGTTTCTGGTCTAGTAACTATATAACAACCGGATAACGTTCATCACCATGGCAACAGTGGTAAACAATATAAATGGAGGGCTATCGTGTAAATCATGAACATTCAATAAACATAAGATTTGACATCGATAAACATTACAACTTCTCTCACAGTAATATATTAATGTGTTAATGGTGAATAAAATAAGTTGTAGCTATTTATGGCGCTAATAACAGAAAACCGTTATAAACCGTTGTAGAAATTCGCTAGCATAATGCTAACGAGTGCTAACGAGTGCTATAACTGCCGTTTAAATTGTATAAATGCCGTCAGATTTACATAAAATCAATAAACAGGTTATAGTCAAACAAACGATCACTTAAATATCAATTTATATAACTTACTTATCATTTAAGGACGCACTTTAGGGAACAAAAAGTTAGCCGGCTTCATAGCGTGTAACGCAGTAACCGGACGGGAGAAACCATGGCAACACCAAACTTTGGTTCCGCCTTCAGTCTTTCTAACAGAGAGGTTTGATTGTTATTATTTAAGTGTTTTATCAATAATTAAGTGTCAAACATTCACTGGTTCTGCTTTTAAATGTGATGATGTGCAGTTTCCTGTTTTTATTACATTTCCAGATTAAACATATTTAGTTTTTTAGCTCTTGGTTTGACTAAAGTAGCTAATTGAAAATGCCTTAATGGTAATTTTCTCCCAGTTTTGGACATTTTAATAGACCTAATGATTAATTGGGTCAATCAGTAGAAGGGCTGCGACTAATGATGACTTTCATAGTGATTAATCTGGAGTGTATTTCTTAATTTATTGGTCTGCAAACTCCTTCTCACAGTCTTCAAATTGCATATTTTAACAGTGAAAAACTCCTAATATATATTCAATGTAGGATCAAAGACGACGAAAAAAAAGCTGCAAATATTCACATTTTCAAGAAAAGAAGCTGGAACCATTTAACTGTTGACCTACTAATCAGTTAATTAATTATTAATACCACTGCTAATTATTCCTCTACGTTATCATTGTTTGACCTCTGCTGAGGAATATTGGACCAGTTAATCCTCAGAGACGATGTTGGGTCAGTGTGTTTGAGGTTTATATCGGTGGGTTTGCAGCAGCAGCAGCAGCAGCAGCAGCAGCAGCAGTAGCGAGGAGGGGAGGAAGCAGCAGCAGTAGCGAGGAGGGGAGGAAGCAGCAGCAGTAGCGAGGAGGGGAGGAAGCAGCAGCAGCAGCGAGGAAGGGGAGGAAGCATCAGCAGTAGCGAGGAGAGGGGAGGAAGAGCAGCAGTAGCGAGGAGGGGAGGAAGCAGCAGCAGCAGCGAGGAGGGGAGGAAGCAGCAGCAGCAGCGAGGAGGGGAGGAAGCAGCAGCAGTAGCGAGGAGGGGAGGAAGCAGCAGCAGCAGCGAGGAGGGGAGGAAGCAGCAGCAGCAGCGAGGAGGGGAGGAAGCAGCAGCAGCAGCGAGGAGGGGAGGAAGCAGCAGCAGTAGCGAGGAGGGGAGGAAGCAGCAGCAGCAGTAGCGAGGAGGGGAGGAAGCAGCAGCAGTAGCGAGGAGGGGAGGAAGCAGCAGCAGTAGCGAGGAGGGGAGGAAGCAGCAGCAGGTAGCGAGGAGGGGAGGAAGCAGCAGCAGCAGCTGAGGAGGGGAGGAAGCAGCAGCAGTAGCGAGGAGGGGAGAAGCATCAGCAGTAGCGAGGAGGGGAGGAAGCATCAGCAGTAGCGAGGAGGGGAGGAAGCATCAGCAGTAGCGAGGAGGGGAGGAAGCAGCAGCAGCGAGGAGGGGGAGGAAAAGCAGCAGCAGTAGTGAGGAGGGGGAGGAAGCAGCAGTAGCAAGGAGGGGAGGAAACAGCAGCAGTAGCGAGGAGGGGAGGAAGCAGCAGCAGCAGCAGTAGCGAGGAGGGGAGGAAGCGCAGCAGCAGCAGCAGCGAGGAGGGGAGGAAGCAGCAGCAGTAGCGAGGAGGGGAGGAAGCAGCAGCAGTAGCGAGGAGGGGAGGAAGCAGCAGCAGCAAGCGAGGAGGGGAGGAAGCGCAGCAGCAGTAGCGAGGAGGGGAGGAAGCATCAGCAGTAGCGAGGAGGGGAGGAAGCATCAGCAGTAGGCGAGGAGGGGAGGAAGCAGCAGCAGTAGCGAGGAGGGGAGGGGAGGAAGCAGCGAGGAGGGGAGGAAGCAGCAGCAGCAGCGAGGAGGGGAGGAAGCAGCAGCAGTAGCGAGGAGGGGAGGAAGCAGCTAGCCAGCAGTAGCGAGGAGGGAAGGAAGCAGCAGCAGCAGTAGCGAGGAGGGGAGGGGAGGAAGCAGCAGCAGCAGCGAGGGAGGGGAGGAAGCAGCAGCAGTAGCGAGGAGGGAGGAAGCAGCAGCAGCAGCGAGGAGGGGAGGAAGCAGCCGCAGCAGTAGCGAGGAGGGGGAGGAAGCAGCAGCAGCAGCGAGGAGGGGAGGAAGCAGCAGCAGCAGTAGTGAGGAGGGGAGGAAGCATCAGCAGTAGCCGAGGAGGGGAGGAAGCAGCAGCAGTAGCGAGGAGGGGGAGGAAGCAGCAGCAGCAGCGAGGAGGGGAGGAACGCAGCAGCAGTAGCGAGGAGGGGAGGAAGCAGCAGCCAGCAGCAGTAGCGAGGAGGGGAGGAAGCAGCAGCAGCAGCAGCGAGGAGGGGAGGAAGCAGCAGCAGCAGCGAGGAGGGGAGGAAGCAGCAGCAGTAGCGAGGAGGGGGAGGATAGCAGCAGCAGCAGCGAGGAGGGGAGGAAGCAGCAGCAGTAGCGAGGAGGGGAGGAAGCAGCAGCAGTAGCGAGGAGGGGAGGAAGCAGCAGCAGTAGCGAGGAGGGGAGGAAGCAGCAGCAGTAGCGAGGAGGGGAGGAAGCAGCAGCAGCAGCGAGGAGGGGAGGAAGCAGCAGCAGTAGCGAGGAGGGGAAGCAGCAGCAGTAGCGAGGAGGGAGGAAGCAGCAGCAGCAGTAGCGAGGAGGGGAGGAAGCAGCAGCAGTAGCGAGGGAGGGGAGGAAGCAGCAGCAGTAGCGAGGAGGGGAGGAAGCAGCAGCAGTACTCTGTGAGAGGGCAGACGGCTGGTTGGGTTTGGGTTTAACCGCATGTAATAAGCTGCCAGCCGGGAGGCGGAGAGGTGATGAGAGCTATTTGTGGTGCCTGCGGTCTCAGACCAGAAAGTGTGAGAGGAAAAAAAAAAAAAAACCTGCAACATAGTGTGTGTGTGTGTGTGTGTGTGTGTGTGTGTGTGTGTGTGTGTGTGTGTGTGGCTGTAAAATATGACTGAAACGTTGTGATTCTGAGTTGTGACCTTTTTTATTCGGTGAGTTTGTGTGAGAGATTAAACACTGTGTCAT
Organism: Scomber colias; assembly: GCA_021039105.1. Taxonomy (NCBI): domain Eukaryota; kingdom Metazoa; phylum Chordata; class Actinopteri; order Scombriformes; family Scombridae; genus Scomber; species Scomber colias. The sequence continues at coordinate 44,750 of JAJDFG010001162.1, forward strand.
ATTTCAGCTGAATGTGACTGTGTGTGTGTGTGTGTGTGTGTGTGTGTGTGTGTGTTTGTGTATATGTGTGTGTTAGTGTGTGTGTTTGTGTGTGTGTGTTTGTTTGTTTGTGTTTATGTGTGTTTATGTGTTTGTGTGTGTCTGTCTGTCTGTCTGTGTGTGTGTGTGTGTTTTGTGTTTGTGTGTGTGTGTGTGTGTGTGTGTGTGTGTGTGCCTTGCTCAGGTGCAGTGTTTATTGAGCGTTGAGTGCTTCGGTCATTTTGGTGACAAATCAACAACAACATATTTCCAGGGAATCGGTTTCGTTAAGTGTTAGTTTATATTCAGAGTTTAGTGTTTGGGTCAGAGACAAATAAGAGTTAAGATAAGATGAGCAATCCAGGAATATCTGAGTTTGTTGAGGAGGGGAATTTGGAGAGTTGAATTTGGGTTAAAAGTGTGTTGTCATAGTAACAGATCATGCCAAACTAGTTGATATGGTGTTAGGGTAGGAAGGAAGGAAGGAAGGAAGGAAGGATGTAAGATCATGCCAAACTAGTTGATATGGTGTTAGGTAGGAAGGAAGGAAGGAAGGATGTAAGATCATGCCAAAACTA